>JAJOOR010035173.1:0-22597 GCA_036250505.1 Solanum acaule | reverse complement strand
CTAAACAAGTTTTCGGTAACTTCCGAAGCACATTTTTAAGAACTTTTTGGGTCAAATTCAAATATAATCATTTCATTAGGTTCTCGACTCTAAACTCACATGTGAGGCTCTAGTTTCACTCTATCATTTTCTGGGTCGTTACAGGTGGTGTCTTGATGTATAAGGGTAAGGTGATCACTTATTCTTCTAGACAGTTGAAGACCCATGAGAAGAACTACCCTACTCATGATTTTGAGTTAACAACTGTGGTTGTTGTGCTTAAGTTATGGCATCTTTATTTGTATAGGGTGCATTGTGAGGTCTTTACTAATCACCAAGTCTTCAGTCAAAGAGATCAGAACTTCAGGAAGCATCTCGAGTTGCTGAAGCACTATGACACGACTGTCCTATATCATCCACAAAAGGCCAATGTGGTGGTCGATGCTTTGAGTAGGAGGATTTCTAGCATGGGAAGTCTTGTCGCATTCGATGTTGAGGAGAGATTGTTGGCTAGAGATATTAAGAGGTTAGCTAGCAGTCTTATCTGATTACAGAGTTCAGAGGAGAGTGGCTGTTTGATTGGTTTCATTGAGTCCCGGTCTTCTTTCATTGAGCAGATCTATGAGTGTTAATTTGATGATAAGAAGTTATGCCTGTTTCAAGACAACATGTTGATACGGGAAGCCAAGGAGGTTATGCTTGAATCTGAAAGAGTATTGAGGATCGGAGGTAGGATTTTTCTTCCTTATGTAAGTGATTTGGTTATATTTTTTCTGAATGAGGCTCACTCTTCTCGATATTCCATCCATCTTGGAGCGGATAAGATATACCATGATCTAAGTTTGTAGAACAATCAAAGAGAAACTTCTATGCTTTTTGATGCATAATGAAAGCATATATGAGTTTCAAGGACAAAAAATAGATCCCGTAAGCAATTTCTCAGACAAAAAAATATAGAGAAACTTCCAAATGGATCTGAATATTATTTTGCACTCTACATCACATAGAGGGTGAGCTTATTGACGATTAGAGTTGACTCATCTCGTTTTGTATGTAGTTTTTGGATTGTTTTTAGAATTTAGAGACAGGTTGTGTATTTGTCTCTTATGTCAAGTCTGTACTCTTTTTTTATTAGCTTTGCATGGGAATCCACCAAGTGTACTGGGTTGTCTCTTGTATTCTGGCCTCATTCGAGGGTTAATATATATTGTTTCCTTATTTCTATTGTTTTTCCCTGTGATGCCTTATTTCGTTTCTTTCTAGCTCTTCTGCTCCCTAGGCTCAATATCATTGGTTCCGGACTAAGGATTAGACTTAAATACATGTGGTTCTTAGTAGGTGTGTTATCATGACCCCTGATTTTTGGGTTGTGACATTAACGAATAGTAAAAGCAAGTGGTGCAATAAATTAAAGATAGTGTACCCCGTTAAACATCAATAGAAATTAATGATTATATTATATCGTGCAACTTTAAAGGACCAATAGACTCGAGAGATTTATTTTGTCCATCAATGTTTATGCTTGTAACACCTTGGATTTGAAAAGAAGGGAAAATACAAAACTTTGTTAACTAGTGTGTGTGTCTACGGTCCCCACCTACGGACCGTTGATGGAGGGGTGAATGATTCTAGAAGTAAAGTTCGAGTGCCTTTTTTATGGTTCACCAGGACGAGTCGTCATCCCATAAATGAGTCGTAGGTCAGTCTCGTAGGTGAGTCTCAGACTTGTTGAAATTTTTAAGGTCTAAGTTTGAAACGACAGATGGCATGTAAGGACCGTTGATAATAGTCAACTACACTTGTTCTGATTCAAAGTGTAGGTGGTCGCTAACAAGTATCAACCAAATGATGAGTTGGGTCGATCCCACAGGGAGTGATACGGTACCAAATTCAATTATGAAGTAAGGACGTGTTCTAATCTTTTGTAGGAGTAAGAAACTACACAACATAAACTAAACCAATAAATTTGAGTGATCAATATCAATTGAGGAGATTTAATAACCCATTGTTAACAAGAAATAATTAATACATGAATTAAATGATTAGAGAGAGGAACTTATGAATGAGATCAATACTAATTTCGCTTGATAGGTAATTACTAATTTCATTAAGTTATTGAATCTCAATGGGTAGGCTAGATTTTGAATACAATGGCAATCTCTCGATCAGCTATCATGTTTCGAGTGAGTTCTCTCGAACCTCAACAAGCTTAACAATACAAAACAACCAAATTCCTTAATTAAACCCACTTTCTCAAGCTTGGTTGTAAAGCGAAATCAAACCCACTTTTTCAAGATGGATTCTAAAGACGCAATCAATACAACTATCAATCATTTATTCCACTATAAGCATCTTTCTCAAGCAAACATAGAGATCTAAGCTAGAACCGAATATGAAATTTTAATTCATCAATGAAAACATGAATAAACAATTAGACCCATTTCAAAACAACATTAAATTCAGCAATTAACGATACCCATAAGCTAATAAATGCATTCAACAACATGATCACACCCTTAATAAGGGGTTTTTGCCAAACATAGTGAAAATCAAGTAATCATTACCAAAAAGATTGTCCATCTGAATTGTTCAACAATCTCCAATGCTCAACATCAAAATAAAGACTAGAATCCAAATCCTGTCCAAGAGTGTTCAATAATGTAAAAGTATGTAAAAGCTCTCTAAACTATCTAACTCTCTGTGCCAACTCTAACACTCTTTTCAAAAATCAATTTATATGTTTCCAAAAATATCCCAAAATCTCAATATAGAGTCCACTCAGTGAAATTAGTCGAGATCGCCAATCGACTCGGCGACCAGCCGAATTGCACTTCTTCTCGCCCTTTGCATGGCTCTTGCATCCAATTGTTCTGGAATATTAGGTGAGCTGGATCGTGATTGCCGATCCATTCAACGCATTGCTGAATCACCTTTTGCTCACCAAGTTGGCTTGGTACATGGGCTATTTTGCTGGAATATTTGGCGAGCTCACGCAACGAATCCCTAAGTGGCTTTTGCGAGCTCCAACCTCTCTTTTCTTCAGCTTTTCCAACTTTTTTTCTCCTTTACGCATTGTAATGTCCTTACCTTATTCTTAAGCCTTAATTTTTGTATGCAAATAGATTAACATCAGTTATGAGCATAAAATACGCATTGAGGACACTAATTCATTGAATAATGAGTCCTAAATGATCGAAATTCTCGACTCATCAACATCCCCAACTTAAACTTTTGTTTGTCCTCAAGTAAAAACAAGATCGATCTGGCCAACAAGGATGTCTACAAGTAGTGTTCCTTAAGACTCAACATGAATGCACACAAGGTTCAATATACACATGTAATATTCAACTGAGCACTAAAAGTTTCAAACCATGACTAGCCATCATCAAATAGAGTTCAAGCTCACAATGATCACTTCCAATGTAAATTAATGCTCAACAAGAGTATTTGAATGCCCTTACATCAAGAATGATTCCATGCTCTCACAAAGCCAATCAGAGATTACATTATGAAATCAAAATCAACTCTCACACTCCCAATGAGAAAAACATGCACGATTTTACCCATAGACTTTCCCGTATTTTCCAACCAACACATCATTTGGCTTATGCAAGATCAAAAAGGCCTTTCAAAGCTTGTAATTGGGCTAAAGGTACGGGTATGATCATTTTGGCTTAGTGTCTTCTACCTTCATGAAGCATGGTTCAAATTTCACTCCTTCTGCTATTCTTTCATTCTTTTTTATCTTCACAACTCATCCTTCGCATATTCACCGCACACAATTTTTTTTGGTATAGCTCATCGGATACCTGATGAGTCCACAATTTGGACTCATTTGGGCATGTATTTTAATAGATTTAGTGTCCTTAAATGCATATTTTGTGCCGATAACTAATATAAATCCTTGAATTCCAGGTATTTGGATTGAGGCACAAAGCATGGATACTAATAAGCAAAAATGAACAAGACAGTTGAAAGAACGAAGAAAAGAAGGCTTGAGGATCGCCCAAACCATTGGGCGAGTCGCCGAATAGACTTGACCTCCCCTACTGTTCCAATGTGCCAAGCCCTGAAGGAGAAAATCAAGTCGGCGATAGAAGAGAGCAATCGGTGAGTCACCAAACGGGTCCGCGATGTAGTACTTCATCGCCCAAAGTTACAGAACTTGAATTTGTTGAAGGCCAATGTAGAAAGGTGATACAAATGACCAAAGGGCGGATCGCCGAGTGGATTGGCGATCCCAACTTACTGCATCAAGTGATCCTTCGCAGCACAGTTTTGGACAACTATAAATACTTGTTTGAATTTTTAGTTTAAGGAGTTTTTATGCAATCAGTTTATGAAATTTTAGAAAATTAAGTTTTAGAACTTAGAACTATTTTTGGAGACATTTTCCCTTAGCTTTGAAGATTTGAAGATCTCCATTTTCTAAGAAATTGGAAGTGGGTGTTGAAGATTCTTCATCTTAGAAATTTATAAAGACAATATTAATTAAACATAGTTGATGGAAACATATTTCGATATTGATTTCTATCTTTTTACTATGTCTAGCTAAAACCCCAATTCTTGGGGTGTGATTATGGATTGATTTAGCTGTTGGGTATTGTTAGTTAATTGTTTATTTGATGTTTAAAGGTGATTTCGGTCAGTAATTGTGGTTGAATTTAATAGAGTTGTAGTTGCAAATACAATCTTAACTTCATGTTTTTGGCTTGCTCGAGATAGAGGTCTTAAAACCAAAATTACTGATTCGATGGTCTATGGGTATTCGGTTGTCGTGGGTTCAGCTCAGGAGAGTGAATCCAAAACCCTTTTCCACACACTCACCTTGAGAGAGTGAATGGACTAAAGCGAAGGTTGTGCTTCATTGTCGCTTATTGGTGTTCGAGAGAAACCAATTTGATTCGGGGTAAATTGTACGAGAGAAAGTTTACCCCAAGTTTAACTCGAGGTCCTATAAAACTCGTTGAAATAAGTGATCACTCGGCGTGTCGCCGAGTGGTTTGTCTAGCTCAACTAATGTCGCCGAATGGGCGAGAACTAGACGGTTCTTAAAAGGCCAAAGGTTTAAATTTTAAAATGCTTTCACTGTCCCTCACTTTTCATCTTCTAAACTCAAACCCGATTAGTATTTTCTATATTTCTTGCTTTGTTACTATATCTTAATTGTTTATTGGTGCTCGAATTGGAAATACATTGCCGCCTAACATTTTAGTCTTTATTATTCGGCATAAAAGTTTGGTTTTTCAAACCCCGAGTCTATTTTTATCGATTTTGTACTCATTTGCAACATTATTATCTTAATTGAAGTGTGTTGGGCCTCTCTGATAGGATTAGAATGTTTAAATGCCTATTTTAGTTCGGGAATTTTGCCTGTAGTGTGTATATTGTTGAAATCTCGTAATGATGTTCGTTAAAATGAATTAAATTTCATGAGGTTGTGCTTGCATGCCATTGGGTTTAGTTGGATGAATTCTGAGTAGCCCGTATTTGTGCCAAACGACGTAATTTGTCCAATGATAGAGCGGGTGATGTCTTTCTTAATGGCAAAAGTCATCAATTGACCAAATTTGGCAAAACCGGGAGAAGTCTGAGTATCCCGAGGTAATGGGTGCTATGGGTCTAGTTTTAATTTAACTTAGTGCATGCTTTGATTATGTTTTCAGGGGTTGCAGGGTTGAATTAGAGAAGTTGGGTTGAAAGTAGGCACGTTGGGTCATTTGGCAAGCGGGTCGAGCTCACCGAACCACTCACTGGTTCACCTAATGTCCCAATCTCGCCTATAATTTCATGTGTTACTTGTTGATTGGGTTCTGTAATTTTTCAGCAAGAAGCCAGAGGTCGCCGAAGGCACCCGACGACTCGCCGAAAGACTTCTTGATCGCCCTTTGTCTGCAACCCTGAGCCATTTTTGCACTATAACTTTCGGCGGGCTAGCCTTGCTCGCCAAAAGGCCTGTCCCATCGCTGAATTGTATAGAATTTTGAGCCAATCCTTTTGGTGAGCCCGATCTAGCTCGCTAAAGCGATTCGGCGACTCGCCGACCGGTTTGGCGAGTTTGTCTGCAACTGTTTTCTATGATCTTATTTGAATTAACCTTAAATTTTTCCTGATGTTTTGCAGATATGGTTTGAACAAATATAAACATGCCACCCCAGAAAAGAACACAGGGTATTATGATAAATGAGAGGGTTCAAATCCTCCAAAGAAGACCAGGAAAGAGCCCCCACCGGGTGATAAAGGCAAGGGAAAGACGCCCATTTCGGACAGGGCAACCACTGGCTCTCGGGCTGATTTATCTGAGCTTGAGGATGAGCAACCTCTGCAGTCCCGACAGATCGAGATCAGAGCTAGATCTCACCCTACTTTAGCCACTTCCCCTATAACTCCCACACCAGCAGAATGAGTGCCAGCACAGGCACCTCTGTCACTCCTGTGCCACTAGTTGTCCATCCGATGAGGATTCTCAACAGATTGAAAGGCGATGATTTGCGAACCATCCTCGAGGAGAAACTTTTATCTACAGAGGGTCTGTAGGGCAAATAATCTGATGTGAGGGACACTCTCCGCTACCTTGGGTTTGAGAAGTTCACCAGGCCCCAAGGCCTTTACATTCCTTCCTGGGTCTGGCAGTTCTATACAGCTTATGGAGAGTTGGTACCCAAAAGCAAGAAGAAGGTGAGCGATTTCAGATCGGTGAAGTCGGTCATGGTCAGGGGCAAGGAGGTTGGGTGTAGCAGTGAGTATATTAACACTGTATTGGAAAGACCGCTGCACTCTTCACATCCTTACGAGGGGTTGCCTGTTGCTCTGTCCTTAGATGACTTGAAGGGCTGGTTGGCTCATCTGATTGCTGACACCACCCATAGGTGGATAGAGGTAGGAGTTCCCATAGAGAAGATTGACTTGAGTATTGCTGGTCGTTTCTGGTTTGGCTTCATTAGCAGCACCATAATTCCATCCCAAAACAAGTCTATTTTGCGCCACCCTAATGCAGCGTGCCTTGGAACTGCCATGTCCCGGAGGAGGATATACCTGGGACTCCTTACTGAGCAGGAGATTGCCATGAGGGCCAAGCAGAGGCAGACCTCCTTGCCATTCCCAGTCCTGATCACTGAGTTATGCCGACGTGCTGGGGTACCTCGAGATGATGCTAGAGATTTTGAGGTTACCCCATGTTCCTCCACTAACATCTAGCACATTGAGGCCGAATATACTATAGAGGAAGTTGACAGGAGGAGGGCAACTTCGGCGGACACATCTCCAAAGTTGGATGTTGACTCGATACCTGCAGAGGGACCTTTTCCTACTCCGGCCTCCGAGCCATCAGGTATTTCTGCCCCTACCTCTTCTTTACATGCTCTATGCACATCCTCTTCCTCCTAGCAGACCAAGATTACTCAGACGATAATCCTGAAGCTGGGGCATCTTGCCCATTCAGCTGACGTGAGGGCTACCAGACTTGAGAGAGATGTCCTATTGATGATTGAGGCTGCCATTTTAGCTACATTGACCCCCCTTTATAATTCTATTGACACTCTCACCACACGAGTCGCAACTTGTGAGAGTAGGCAGGGGGAGACCTCTGAGGCTTCGGCTTTGAAAGCCAAGCTAGCAGACTTTAGGAAGGACGTAGACTATCTAAAGTCAACCGACTTCAATTTATTACTGGAGGCTGCAGATGATTTGGATGCTCCTGAGACTTCAGAGATTCCTCCGGCTACCACCGGAGATGGACACATGAATGAGGCAGCAGTTGATGAGTCGGATGCTGAGATCGACGAGGAGTAGATAGAGATACAGGAGGAGAGTATATATGGAGACTTGCTAGATCTTGAGGAGACGATCATGCAGTCGATGATCCAAACATCACTGACCGAAACCTCTATGGCAGCTCCTAGTGCGTCTGTCACTGCTGTTCCTACTGAGGTGACTACGGGTACTGATGCTCGAGACCAGACTGATGTACCGGGCACTGATGACCAGACAGATGGAGCGCGACTGTGTAGACATGATCCCCTTTTTACCTCCCTCTCTGTCTTACTTTTATTTTGACTTTTGGATAATTTTGTTTGCATTTGAGGACAAATGCTTTTATTTGTGGTGGGATGTGGCCCACCTTTTGTGTGATTTGTTGTGAAATATATTGATATTTTGTTTATCTATTTGGGTTTTGAGCTGAATTTGTGTCTTACACTGCTTTTTGTGGAAGGTTTGAGCTTGTAGCTCCATGTTTACAATTGTAAATGATTTTCGACCCTACCAAAATTTTTTTGCCACCTCTTATTTGAATTGAATGTGGCTATTCTTGTGCAAATTTGAGTATCGGTTTGATCAGTATCGATGACTTGAATAGTGCTCATAATCGAACAAAAATGAATGTACAGCTACGATGAGGCCAAATGTAGATGCATAGCCAATATGTGAACTTTTTGCATCTCGTTGTGATTAGCCAAATATCAAATTGAGTCTCTTGTGATAAACATTGCACACTAGCAAAAGTGTGGAGTCTTGTTTCACTTTGGTGTCAATACCTTGTGTGATGAGCTTATTGTGAACCATGTATGATAACACCTAGAATATACCCCGTTGGTCCGATTGACTAAGTGATGCAATTTCTTGAGATGATCTTAGGCAACTTTAAAGAGTGTGAACCAATTTGACATTATACCTCTTTTGTGGCCTACCTTGTGAGTGTGTGAACCCCTTTCAAGCACCCTTTGAGCCTTAACCTTTTCTTGGAAGAAACTTGATAACATTGTGACTTTTTAGGGATCCATTACCCATAATCCTCATGATTTGTAGTTTGTTTGAATTGCCAACTTAGGCCAAAAAGCCTAAGTTGGGGGTGTGGTGAAAAGAAAAGACAAATCAAGAAAATGCAAAGAAGTCTCGTTTGCCCATGAGAAAAATGGAACCTCTCCATATAAAAAAAGAAAGAAAAGAATGAAAAAGAAAACGAAAGACAAAGTTGTGGAATAAAGTTGTGAAAATACAAAGAAAATGGGGTTTCCAATGATCCATGGAAGATGAATAAGAGGTGACTTTTGATCTTCAATGAAAATGATGTAGAAAAGAAAAGAAGGTGTTGTTCACATCACATTTCATGAGGATTACAACCTATGAGCTTAAATGACCATACCTCTGCACTCAACCCCATTACAAGACTTGAAAAGACCTTTGTGATCTTGAATGAGGTGAACCAAAAGTTGATTGGAAAATATAGGTAAACCTATGGGTGAAATCATATATTGTGTTCATCTTTGTGAGTGTGAGCGTTGCATTTGATTCCTGAGCTTTATATTATGAATCATTGTGTGTGAATATGGAATCATTCTTTGTGTGAGGGTATTTGATCACTTTTGTTGAGCTTGAACTTGCATTTGAAGCAAGTAATGTGAGCTTGAGATTCTTTGGTAATGGTGAGTCATAACATGAATGTTTGAGTGTACAATTGATCATTGCATGAGTAAGTTGAGTCTTCTTGTGTGCATTCATGATTGAGTCTTGTGTAGCACCGTTTGAGACATCCTTTTTGAACTGATGAACTTGAGTTTTACTTGAGGACAAGCAAAAGTTTAAGTTGGGGGTGTTGACGAGTCCACGATTTGGACTCATTTGGGGATTTATTTTAATAGATTTAGTGTCCTTAAATGCATATTTTGTGCCGATAACTGATATAAATCCTTGAATTACAGGTATTTGGATTGAGGCACAAAGCATGGATACTAATAAGCAAAAAGGAATAAGGCAGCTGAAAGAACGAAGAAAAGAAGACCTGAGGATCACCCAAACCATTGGGCGAGTCGCCGAATAGCCTTGACCTCGCCTAATGTTCCAATGTGCCAAGCCCTGAAGGAGAAAATCAAGTCGGCAATAGAAGAGAGCAGTCGGCGAGTTGTCAAAAGGGTCCGCGATGCAGTACTTCATCGCCCAAAGTTACAGAACTTGGATTTGCTGAAGGCCAATGCAAAAAGGTGATACAAATGACCAAAGGGCGGATCGTCGAGTGGATAGGCAATCTCGACTTACTGCACCGAGTGATCCTTCGCAACACACTTTTTGACAACTATAAATACTTGTTTGAATTTTTAGTTTAAGGAGTTTTTATGCAATCAGTTTATGAAATTTTAGAATATCAAGTTTTATAACTTAGAACTGTTTTTTGAGACATTTCCCCTTAGCTTTGAAGATTTGAAGATCTCCATTTTCTAAGAAATTGGAAGTGGGTGTTGAAGATTCTTTATCTGAGACATTTGTAAAGACAATATTAATCAAACACGGTTGATGGAAACACATTTCGGTATTGATTTCTATCTTTTTACTATGTCTAGCTAAAACCCCAATTCTTGGGGTGTGATTATGTGATTATGAGTTGATTTAACTGTTGAATATTGTTAGTTAATAGTTTATTTGCTGTTTAAAGGTGATTTCTGTCAGTAATTGTGGTTGAATTTAATAGGGTTGTAGTTGTAAATACAATCTTAACTTCGTGTTTTTGGCTTGCTCGAGAGAGAGGTTTTAAAACCAAAATTACTAATTCGATGGTCTGTGGGTATTGGGTTGTCGTGAAATCAAAATGGCGCCGCTGCCGGGGAGTGTTGTTACTTGAGAATTTTTAGCTAAGTTAAATTTTGTTCTTGTTAACTGTAGTGATACTTAATTTTTAGTTTTGTTTTGTGTGCTTATGCTTTGAAACAGAGGAGGTGATCATGTCGGGCAGTAATTGCGAACAAATGGATTTTCCTCCGTTAGAAGTGATGATGTTCAGGGATCACCTAACCTGAAACAATTGGAAGGTTAACGGATTAATGAGTCGTGGCTAAGGTTTAAAGCACTACTGGTTCAATGCCCAATTCATGAAATTCCCGATGTAGTCCTCCTGGAATGTTTTTACTGAAGTCTTGGTCCTAGGAATAAGGTGTTGGCTGATCAACTCATCCCGGGTGGTATTGCACAACATCCCTATGTAATAGCAGCCCAACTGCTTGATTACATGGCTGAGACAAACCAAGAAGTAGAAAGGGACTTCATGTTGGCCGCACTGATAACTCAGCTGGATGATTTGACCGAAAAGATAATGGATATTGAAGTCCAATGCAAAATGAAGGACATATACATTCCTCCTCATGAGCGAAGAAGGCCTAAAGACGATGAGGGTAGACGTGTCGAAGGAATGCTCTCAATCATTTTCAAAAAGGTCAACGGGCATGATAAAGTGCTAGAAGAGATGAAGGAGAATGAAGAAGTGTTAAATCAGATGATTGGCTCGTATTCCAGATCTATCCAGCTGCTTGAGAACCTTATGGATCATACACTACTTCATCTCTACCTGCGACAAAAAGGAGGGTTGCCTAGTAATACTATAGCTAACCCCATAAATGAGGTTTAAGTGTTGACTTGCGTCGTGCCACGGCGTTAACTAAGGCGCTTCTTGGGAGGCAACCCTAGGTTTTACGACTTTATTTTTGCTTTAAGAAATAATGGTTGTTGTTTGTGTAGGTCGACGTGTGGAAAGTGACTGAAAAAATGCAAATTGGCGAGCAGGAGGTTCATTCGGCGAATCACCGAAGAGGACGGCCACCACGACCTAGACGGCCGTTGGACTCAAGGAAACTTCAAAGTGGAGTCTGTAAAACTTAGTGAGCCCAGGAATTTATTGGCATATCGCCGACCTGGTCGGCGATTACGATTTAGTCCGCCGTTTGGAACCCCAGTTTAACTGGAGGTCCTATAAAACTTGGCGAGGTAAGTGATCACTCGGCGTGTCGCAGAGTGGTTTGGTGAGCTCAACTAATGTTGCCGAATGGGCGAGAAATAGACGGTTCTTAAAAGGCCAAAGGTTTAAATTTTCAAACTCTTTCACTTTCCCTCACTTTTCATCTTCTAAACTCACACCCGATTAGTATTTTCTATATTTCTTACTTTGTTACTGTATTTCAGTTGTTGATTGGTGCTCGAATTAAAAATACACTGCCGCCTAGCATTTCAATCTTTATTATTCGGCATAAAAGTTTGGTTTTTCGAACCCCGAGTCCATTTTTATCAATTTTGTACTCATTTGCAACATTATTATCTTGATTGAAGTGTGCTGGGCCTCTCTGATAGGATTAGAATGTTTAAATGCCTGCTTTAATTCGAGAATCTTTCCTGTAGTGTGTATATTATTGAAATCCCATAATGAGGTGCGTTAAAATGAATTAAATTTCGTGAGGTTGTGCTTGTATGTTGTTGGGTTTAGTTGGGTGAAGTCTGAGTAGCTCGTATTTGTGCCAAACGAAGTAATTTGTCCAATAAGAGAGCTGGTGACGTCTTTCTTAATGGCAAAAGTCATCAATTGGCCAAATTTGGCAAAATCGGGAGAAGTCTGAGTATTCCGAAGTAATGGGTGCTATGGGTCTAGTTTTAATTTAACTAGTGCATTCTTTGATTTTGTTTTCGGGGGTTGCGTGGTTGAGTTTGAGAAGTGGGGTTGAAAGTAGGCACGTTGGGTTGTTTGGCGAGCTGGGTCCAGCTCGCCGAACCACTCAACGGTTCGCCTAATGTCCCCATATCGCCTTTAATTTCATGTTTTACTTGTTGATTGGGTTTTTAAATTTTTGGTGAGAAGATTGAGGTCGCTGAAGGCACTCGGAGACTCGCCGAAAGACTTCTTGATCACCCTTTGTCTGCACCCCTAAGCCCTTTTTGCACTGTAACTTTGGGCAGGCTAGCCTTGCTCGCCAAAAGCTGTCGGCGATTCACCAAAAGGCCCATCCCATCGCCGACTTGCCTTGAATTTTGACCCAATCCTTTCGATGAGCCCGATCTAGCTTGCCAAAGTGATTCGGCGACTCGCCGACCGGCTTGGCGAGTTTGTCTGCAACTCTTTTCTGTGATCTTATTTGAATTGACCCTAACTTTTTCTGATGTTTTGCACATATGGTCCGAACAAATATAAACATGCCACCCCAAAAAAGAACATGGGATTTCACGATATATGAGAGGGGTTCAAATCCTCCAAAGAAGACTAGGCAAGAGCGTCCACTGAGTGATATAGGCAAGGAAAAGAGGCCTATTTCGGACAGGGCAACCACTAGATCCCTGACTGATTTATCTGAACCTACGGATGAGCAACCTCTGCAGTCCCGATAGAACGAGATCAGAGCTAGATCTCACCCTACTTCAGCCAGAACCCCTCTAGCTCCCACACCAGCAGAATCAGTGCCAGCACAGGCACCTCCTGTGACTCCTGTGCCACCAGTTGTCCATCCGGTGATGCTTCTCCATAGATTGAAAGGTGATAGTTTGCGAACTATCCTCGAGGAGAAGCTTTAATCTACAGAGGGTCTGGAGGGCAAATACTCCGATGTGAGGGACACTCTCCGCTACCATGGGTTAGAGCAGTTCACCAGGCCCCAAGGCCCTTACATTCCTTTCTGGGTCTGGGAGTTCTATACAGCTTATAGAGAGTTGGTACCAAAAGCAAGAAGAAAGCGAGCGAGTTCAGATCTGTGAAGTCGGTCATGGTCAGGGGCAAGGAGGTTGGGTGTAGCAGTGAGTTTATTAACATTGTATTGGATAGACCGCTGCACTCTTCACATCCTTACGAGGGGTTGCCTGTTTCTCTGTCCTTGGATGACTTGAAGGGCTGGTTGGCTCATCTGATTTTCGACACCACCCTGAGGTAGATAGAGGTAGGAGTTCCCATAGAGAAGAGGGACTTGAGTATTGCTGGTCGTTTCTGGTTTGGCTTCATTAGCAGCACCATAATGCCATCCCAAAACGAGTCTATTTTGCGCCACGCTAAGGCAGCCTGCCTTGGAACTGTTATGTCTTGGATGAGGATATAGTCGGGACTTCTTACTGAGCAGGAGATGGCCATGAGGGCCAAGCAGATGCAGACCTCCTTGCTATTCCCAGTCCTGATCACTCAGTTATGTCAACGTGCTGGGGTACCCGAGATGATACTTGAGATTTTGAGGTTACCCCATCTTCCTCCACTGACATC
This sequence comes from Solanum acaule, assembly GCA_036250505.1. Taxonomy (NCBI): domain Eukaryota; kingdom Viridiplantae; phylum Streptophyta; class Magnoliopsida; order Solanales; family Solanaceae; genus Solanum; species Solanum acaule. Next base: position 8,628 of record JAJOOR010035173.1, on the reverse strand, counting down.
TGGCACATTGAGGCCGAATATACTAGAGAGGAAGGTGACAGGAGTAGGGCAGCTCCGGCGGACACATCTCCAGAGTTAGATGTTGACTCGATACCTACAGAGGTACCTTTGCCTACTCCGGCCTCCGGGCCTTTAGGTACTTCTGCCCCTACCTCTTCTTCACATGCTCCAGGCACATCCTCTTCCTCCCAGCTGACCAAGATTACTCAGGCGATAGTCATGAAGATGGGGCGTCTTGCCCATTTAGCTGACGTGAGGGCTACCAGACTTGAAAGAGATGTCCTATTGATGATTGAGGCTGCCATTTTAGTTACATTGACCCCCCTTTAGACTTCTATTGACACTCTCACCACACGAGTCACGACTTGTGAGTGTAGGCAGGGAGAGACCTTCGAGGTTACGGCTTCGAAAGCCAAGGTAGCATACTTGAGAAAGGACGTAGACTATTTGAAATCTACCGACTTCACTTCATCACTAGAGGCTGCAGATCATTTGGATGCTCCCGAGACTTCAGAGATTCCTTCGGCTACCACCGGAGATGGACAGAGGGATGAGGCAGCAATTGATGAGTCGGATGCTGAGACCGATGAGGAGAAGATAAAGATACGAGAAGAGAGTATATATGGAGACTTGTCGGATCTTCAGGAGACAATCATGCAGTCGGTGATCCAAACATCACTGACCGAGACCTTTATGGCAGCTCCTAGTGGGTCAGGTACTGCTGTTCCTGCTGAGGTGACTCTGGGTACTGATGCCCGAGACCAGACTGATGCACCGAGCACTAATGACCAGACATGTGGAGCGACTGTGTAGACATGATCCCCTCTTTACCTCCCTCTCTGTCTTACTTTTATTTTGACTTTTGGATAATTTTGTTTGTATTTGAGGACAACTGTTTTTATTTATGGTGGGGTGAGGCCCACCTTTTGTGTGACTTGTTATGAATATTGATGTTTTGTTTATCTATTTGGGTTTTGAGCTGAATTTGTGTCTTTCCTAGCTTTTTGTGGAAGGTTTGATCTTGTAGCTCCGTGTTTATAGTTGTAAATGATTTTTGACCCTTCTGAAATTTTTTTGCCACCTCTTGTGCAAATTTTAGTATAGGTTTGATCAATACCGATGACTTGAATAGTGCTCATAATCGAACAAAAATGAATGTGCGGCTACAATGAGACCAAATGAAGTTGCATAGCCAATATGTGAACTCTTTGCATCTTGTTGTGACTAGCCAAGTATCGAATTGAGTCTCTTGTGATGAACATTGCACACTAGCGAAAGTGTGATATCTTGTTTAACTTTGGTGTCAATGCCTTCTGTGATGAGCTTACTGTGAATCATGTATGATGACACCTAGAATTTGCCCCGTTGGTCCGGCTAACTAAGTGAAGCAATTTCTTGAGATGATCTTAGGCAACTTTAAAGAGTGTGAAACAATTTGACATTATACCTCTTTTGTGGCCTACCTTGTGAGTGTGTGAACCCCTTTTGAGCACCCTTTGAGCCTTAACCCTTTCTTGGAAGAAACTTGTTAATATTGTGACTTTTTATTGATCCATTACCCATAATCCTCATGATTTGTAGTTTGTTTGAATAGTCAACTTAGGCCAAAGGCCTAAGTTGGGGGTGTGGTGAAAAGAAAAGACAAATCAAGAAAATGTAAAGAAGTCTCGTTTGCCCATGAGAAAAATGGAACCTCTCCATATAAAAAAAAGAAAAGAATGAAAAAGAAAATGAAAGACAAAGTTGTGGAATAAAGTTGTGAAAATACAAAGAAAATGGGGTTTCCAATGATCCATGGAAGATGAATAAGAGGTGACTTTTGAGCTTGAATGAAAATGAAGAAGAAAAGGAAAGAAGGTGTTGTTCACATCACATTTCATGAGGACTACAACCTATGAGCCTAAATGACCATACCTCTGCACTCAGCCCCATTACAAGACTTGAAAAGACCTTTGTGATCTTGAATGAGCTGAATCAAAAGTCCTTTGGAAAATATGGGCAAACCTATGGGTGAAATCATACATTGTGTTCATCTTTGTGAGTGTGAGCGTTGCATTTGATTCTAGAGCTTTATATTATGAATTATTGTGTGTGAATATGGAATCATTCTTTGTGTGAGGGCATTTGATCACTTTTGTTGAGTTTGAACTTGCATTTGAAGCAAGTAATGTGAGCTTGAGATTCTTTGGTAAAGGTGAGTCACAAATTGAATCTTGGAGTGTACAATTGATCATTGCATGAGTAAGTTGAGTCTTCTTGTGTGCATTCCTGATTGAGTCTTGTGTAGCACCATTTGAGACATCCTTTTTGAACTGCTGAACTTGAGTTTTACTTGAGGACAAGCAAAAGTTTAAGTTGGGGTGTTGATGAGTCCACGATTTGGACTCATTTGGGGATTTATTTTAATAGATTTAGTGTCTTTAAATGCATATTTTGTGCCGATAACTGATATAAATCCTTGAATTACAGGTATTTGGATTGAGGCACAATGCATGGACACTAATAAGCAAAAAGGAATAAGACAACTGAAAGAACGAAGAAAAGAAGGCCTGAGGATCACCCAAACCATTGGGCGAGTCGCCGAATAGCCTTGACCTCACCTAATGTTCCAATGTGCCAAGCCCTGAAGGAGAAAATCAAGTCGGTGATAGAAGAGAGCAGTCGGCGAGTTGTCAAAAGGGTCCGCGATGTAGTACTTCATCGCCCAAAGTTACAAAACTTGAATTTGCTCAAGGCTAATGCAGAAAGGCGATACAAATTACCAAAGGGCGGATCGCCGAGTGGATCGGCGATCCCAACCTACTGCGCCGAGTGATCCTTTGCATCACACTTTTTGACAACTATAAATTCTTGTTTGAATTTTTAGTTTAAGGAGTTTTTATGCAATCAGTTTATGAAATTTTAGAATATCAAGTTTTAGAACTTAAAACTGTTTTTGGAGACATTTTCTCTTAGCTTTGAAGATTTGAAGATCTCCATTTTCTAAGAAATTGAAAGTGGGTGTTGAAGATTCTTCATCTTAGATATTTGTAAAGACAATATTAATCGTACCCAGTTGATGGAAACACATTTCGGTATCAATTTCTATCTTTTTACTATGTCTAGCTAAAACCCCAATTCTTGGGGTGTGATTATGGGTTGATTTAACTGCTGGGTATTGTTAGTTAATAGTTCATTTGCTGTTTAAAGGTGATTTCGGTCAGTAATTATGGTTGAATTTAATAGGGTTATAGTTGCAAATATAATCTTAACTTCGTGTTTTTGGCTTGCTCGAGAGAAGTTTTAAAACCAAAATTACTGATTCGATGGTTTGTGGGTATTGGGTTGTTGTGGGTTCAACTCGCGAGAGTGAATCCTAAACCCTTTTCCACACATTCAGCTCGAGAGAGTAAATGGACTAAAGCGAAGGCTGTGCTTCATTGTCGCTTATTGCTGTTTAAGAGAAACCAATTTGATTCAGGGTAAATTGTTCGAGAGAAAGTTTACCCCTACTAGTGTCTATCTTATTCAATGATTTGCAGCGGTTTACTATTAATTGCAATTACCCGGTTGTTTACCTTAGCCAATAATCCTATCACATCCCAAGAATCCCGTCTCCATATTCGTATTTTCGTGTTAATTGTTGTTTTAGTTGCTAGTTGACTACAAACCTCCCCCCTTTGATACTTGACACTTGTGTCACCCTTTAATTTATCATGTTTTTATTCGTAAATGTTTATAGCTATGATTGACTTGAACATATTTATGCTTTTCTATTGATTCTCAATTACGAAGCATTCCCTTGGGACTCGACCCTAAACCCCAACTCACTAGTTGGGTAATATTACTACTCAATATCGTTGGCACTTGATTTGGAAGTAGTGTCCTTATACGTGAAATCAATACCCATTTTATTTCCTCAACAAAGCGCAATGGATACAAATTAAGCATTTCTTTTATCTCCAATTTTTTAAAAAAATATGGAGGGTTTCTATCTTTTTCTATGTATGCCTTCAAGGATGAATTTCATGAAATTCTTGCTCAATTTCATTCCTAATTCTTACCACACCCCAAACTTAGGCTTTGGGCCTAAGTTGGCTACGTAAACAAACCAATGCTTCCCGAAGATTTTATGTGGGAAGGATAAGGCCATTTGTGTTCATGCTTCCTCCAATGAAAAGGTTAGGCTCAAATGGTGCCAAACTAGGTTCACACGCTTACAAGATGGTCACACATAAGTATAACAATTAGGCTCACTCTAAAAAATTTATGCCTAAGATCATTTCCTTCATTCAGCAATGCTAATCAATTGGACCAACGAGGCAAGTTCTAGGTATCATCATGCACACTTTCAAGTAAACCTCACAATGCATGAAATCAAACACAATCATCGGTCATAACTTTACAAGTTAAGCTTGCGTACAACGGTCATTGCAAGAATCACCTTGAAAATCCGACTAGTCACAATGAAATATTAAAAGTTCACACAAGACTTATGCAACTCAAGTTGCCTCATTGGATTTGCAAAACATATCGTTAATCAAGAGAACTATTCAAGTCATCGGTATTGATCATAACCGATACTCAAATGTACAAGCGAACAACAACAACATTCATAATTAGCAATCAAGAGAGAAACCAATGAAATAAAGCCAACATTCATTAGCATTCAAGCAACATGGAAGAGTTTCGAACAAAAATAATAAAGAAACAAAATATCCAAAACAAAAATAAATACACCCAAGAGGATAGGTATCAAGATACTTTCACCCCACAAAAATAACTAAACAGTGTCCTCAATGTGAAATAAAAACACTGAATGTATCAATAGAGAGTAAAATGGAGGGAGAGTAAAGATCCCCCTCGCAGTCTAGGCCTGAGGTGAACTCTCGGTAGCTAGGGTAGGCTTAACCTGGGCATCAGTGCCCGGCTCGACTGTAGCCTTGGAGGTCTGTGTAACTATCTCCTCTGTGGGGTGAGACCCACTAGATCCAATCATGGACATGTCGTGTAGTGAGGCCTCCATGGACACCCATAGCAAGTCATCCTCCAAATCCTCTAAATCCTCAAAAGTTGCCTCATCACGAGCCCCTAGCTTCTCCTTATTCATCTCACATATGTCGGACTCTCCATCATCGTCAGCTGCAGCATCATTGGTCACAGAAGCCGGAGGAATCTAAAAAACAACTTGAATTATAGGCATCTCAGAACTGGGATCCGTAGAAATCTCAACACTGCCCCACAACATGGATATGTTGGAGGATTTCAACTCATCCACATCTCGACGCAAACCGGGAATATGAGCCTTGAAGGCTGTCAGATTTGTAGAGTAACGGTTTGACGTCTCACACACCTCAACCCGAGCGGTGAGGGCATTTAATTCTAACATATGGGCTATGATCATCCCTCATTGTACTCTCAATTCCTCCCGAATGGGAGCTAATGCCGCATCTATCGCTCGGTCAATAATAGATTGCAAAATGATGTCAACCCTCGAGGCCCTCACATTGATCGAATAGGCAAGGTTGCCCATTTTGTACAGCATGACCTGGGTTAACGGGGGATGGGAAGCAGAAGTTGTTGCAGGAGAAATAGAAGGTGAGGAGGCAAGTATATGTGAGGGCTCGTCTGCCTGAGTTGACTGAGTAGTGTCGTCCTCCATGGAATCTACATCCATAATTAGGGATGTGTCTACTGGACTTTCTTCCTTCTCTCAAACCCATCCTTCGTATATTCTGCTTCAATTCTCCGAATGTCAGTAGATGAGGCAGAAATAACCTTAGCATCAGTGTTAGCCAGGAAGGGCACACCAGCTTGGCGACACAAATTGTTGATTAGAACAAGAAATGGTAATGCAGTTTGATTCTGTTTGTCCCTCTAAGCTATCTCTTGTGCATTGATCGATAACAAATTCAGTCTCTCTTGATCGATGATACAACCCAACAGTGCTACCTTTGAATTCCGGATGATGGACTCGTTATGTGATGGCATTAGAGTGTTGCTAATAAAGTTTAACCAATTCCAAGCGGCAATGTTTAAATGCTTCTTCTCAATCAAAATCCTTGCCTCTATTAATGGGGGAGTGACATCAATCAGCAACGGGGCCAACCTCTACTGTCTTGCTTTCGACCATGTCGGCCAAAGAGTGGATAGGGTATGTAGTGCAGTCCAACACATTATTAATATAAGTTTCACTATATTTTACCTGTTTACCCTGCACCTCTACGTAGTGGACCGGTGCCATTGACCCAACTTTCTTCTTCTCTTTTGGGATCATCTTTGCATAACCCTCATAATATTCTCGAAACCATGAAGGTACATATGGATTTTGGGACTTGATGAACTGTTGAAATTTGTGGAAACACAGTGTCTCCCACACAACTGGATACCTGTCCACCAAACCATCCGTAGACAACCGCTTCTTCTCCAATATAGTCTGCAAGCCAGTAGTTTTAATCGGTTTATAGACAAAAGAGGATGTACTTGGGCTGAAGGAACTTGAGGTGCCTGAGCGACCAAAGGTGTCGAAGGTACTAGAAGTCAGAAAAATGGGTCATGAACTGCTTTAGAATGCAGCCTGAGCGCCTCCGCTTTAAAGACTTGGCATCTGTCAACGATGTATGAATAGGAGTCTTCGATCCCCCAAATTCCTCACCTTCATACACAGAGGAGGTGAGATGGGTGGAGTCGATGCCCATACTGTCTTATGAATTTGAACTCAAACTTGAACTTGTTACCACTTGCTTCTTCCCTTTTCCCTTAACACTCCCCTAAGGAGGTTTAGGACGAGTAACTTAATGAGGTGCGACCTCCGCTGTGATTACAACCCCTTTAGCCTTTTTGCAGTGTGGTGGATCTTTTGTCGGTACTTTAGCTTTGGCCATATTTGTAAAACAACACCAGCAAGAATAAATTGCAGTTGCAAAGGGTTAGTGAAATAACATTTTCAAAAAGTTGCTGAGAAACTTGCCAAATTGCTCGACGAGTCACCGACACAATTCGGCGAGAAACAAAGGACTCGCCAAAAGTTATAGAACAAATCAGCAAAAATTTGGCTCAAATGGGCAAGACTAAAACCCAATCGGTGAGTCACCGAACCTCTTTGGTGAAAGGATAGGTCTCACCAAAAGTCACAGTGACATTTAGCAAAATATAGGGATTAGAAAGGCGATGTCATAGCAATTTGGCGAGTCACCAAGTCTATTCTGCGAGTAATAGAGCATCGCCAAAAGTTACAGAAAGATACACAAACAATTCAGGTCAAACAGGCGATAAGGGGGGTCACTCGAAGAACCGCTGAGTCACTTGGGGAGCTCAACTCAGCTCGCCAAATGGCCCAACGTGTCGAATTTCCAACCCAAATTCCAATTCGCAACGAACAGCCAACGTCAAACAATTTCAAGCACATTTCCCAACAATTTTAACGTCCACACAATGAATATCTAGGTTGGGGTACTAACACTTCCACCCAGTTGATTTAAATTCAACCAAACAACGACTTCACCCTTAAGAACGACGTCACCCAATCCATCATTGGGCAAATTCAAGTTATTTGGTGGAATATAGGTTACTCAGACTTCACCCGCAGAATACCCAATATGTAACAAACATAATTTATACAATTTAAATGCGAAACTCAACCAATTAGGCCAAAACAAGTTGTCTAACATGCTCGATTTCAATTAAGATTTCAACGTGTGATTAGGCACACAATCGAGGCACACAATAAATCTATTAACTACTCATAAGCATGCTCAGTATAAATCATGAAATTCAAGTTAATTCGGGAAACCAACCTCAAATGCAGACAAGTAAACACTTAGGCAAAGAGGAGATAATGGACAACACTACACATTCCGACCACACATGCGGACAATCACGATATGAAAACTAAAAATTATGATCTAATGTTTGATTGAAAGAGTGCAGGAGTTGAAAGGTTCAAATGAAGGAGAAAATTTTATTTTAAAATAGTTGAAAGTCTCTTTGACCCTTCAGTTCGCGCCTTGATCGGTGAGGTTCACTATTGTTGTCAATCAACTCGGTGACTCGCCGAGTGGACCTTGGCTCATCCAATTGAGCAGGAAACCAACCCTTCAATTGAGTTCAAAAGGCGAGCATGATCAGGCTCGCCGAACCACTCGGTTATTCGCCGAGTGAGCTATGATCTCGCCCAGTTTCTTTTCCTCAAAAATTTGAATTTCAACCTGCACATCCAACAAATGTTATTAAAAAACCAAAAAATTAACTTGTATTACCTCCCAAGAAGCGCCTTATTTAACGTCCTGGTACGACGTGGCCATGCGTTCAAGCCTTATTCTTTAGGTTGAGTAAGGTACAACTAGGAAGAAAACCTTTCGGTCTTGGATTTAAGTGAGCTGAGATTTGACCCATTTTAGTCTCAAGTTGTTTTTTGGAAACCAAATGCGAGGTCACCATTTAATTTAGTGAAGAGACATCATATTTCATCTCCTTGAGTACCTTGTCCGTTCCTTCCTGTCACGACCCAAGCCTAGGGCCTAGACGTGACATGGCGAATGAGGAACCCGAAGGAACCCCAAACAAGCCTCTCAAACTTGTCATCACACTTCATCGGTCGCGGAAGTACATTCAACATTAATTAACGGGAAATAGGGACTAAGGGCAAAC
>JAJOOR010035172.1:0-24353 GCA_036250505.1 Solanum acaule | reverse complement strand
GTTTAAATGTGTGGATGTAAATAAGTTTTTTTTTATTCCGCACTATTTTCATTATTGAATGCAATGAATGACTATGTGGCTCGTATAAGACCCCTTCGGGTCGAATACGCCATGTTACGACTAGGGGGTACTCTCGGGTCGTGACAGAGACTTTAATACAGAAGAAACATCAAACTCAAATACTAAGCTGAATCTAACTATGTCTTAAAATAGCCTCTAACTGACTAGAAGTGCTGGGACATGCCCCAGCTAAGTATAGAAAAACAGAAACTAAAACAATCAAAACTGAAAGATAACATGACTATTGTCCTTGAAGAATGAGGACTCACCACTGATGCTACTGAACTGGAGATCAGGGACCGATCTAAGTGTGATCTGGATATTGAGAATCTGAACCTACATCACAAAAAGATGTAGCGTAGAGTATGCATCAGTACTTGAAAGGTATTGAGCACGCATGATAGAGTAAAACTGAAATGAACATATAACTGAACAAGCAATAAAGCAAGAGTATAATCTAAACATGATATAGATATTGAACACTGAGCTAACTGAATACAATGACCAAATCATAACATGTTGAGACTGAATACCGACTATACTGAAAAACGGTCAATGCAATGGAGTCTGACTGAACTGTGGGAGCTACTAATAACCGATAATAAAATCACATGAGCTAAATGTGGAGTCTGATGTATAAGCCCCATCGAGAGGACCCAATACACCTGGCCAAAGGTGTAGAGGCATGCTGGCGTGATCACTAAAATGATGCCCATAGAGGGGACTTACAACCTACGTGGCTCGTAGTTTTGGGACTATATGGGTGACTGACCCTAGTCTAACTCGTTATTATGCTACTCCCAATAGATTAAATGAATAACAGATTATGACTGATTACTGAAATATACTAGATAGCTCAAAACTGACATGCAAACTGAGAATGTACATTTATATACTGACAATGACATATTCAAACTGAGGCATGTACATCTGAAATACTGAAATATTTGACCTGGCATGTATAATTCAGGAACTAAAGAACTACCATGCTAGGGTTCTAAAATTCATGCAAGAAATGAAGTAATAACATGATAATCTAATTTTGGAACATATAAATAACTAATTCATGATAATCTGCTGAAGTTCTAGAAACCCTAGGTCTAGTTAATAATAGGGAATCAAGAATCTGACTGAAATCTAGGGACCCAATGGGTGAAAAGAACCCACTAGTGAAATCCCACATACCTGGTGACAAATTCCACGGAGAAATCTTTTGATTTTGGGCTGGAACTGATGGAATATTACTGCATTCTTGAACTAGGGTTCTTGACCTCTTTCTCCTCTTACGCTCTAATTTTTCTAAGTTTGATTAATGATTTGACTCAGGTAAGTTCTAGTTATGTATCTAGGCTTAAGGTGACTAAAACCTCATAATTTAGGGTCTAAACGACGTAGTTTAGGGGTCAAACAAGTAAGGAAAACACCAAAAGACCCCCGACTTAACTGATATCGGAGTGACTGACAGACGGGACTGTAAGACCGTCGTTTGACTGACGGTCTGTGCTGGTCATCCATCTATCAGTACTAGATGCTGAAATTTGGGGGTCTGACCTACGGCCCTGGACCACAGTCCGTAGGTCCTGGCATGGGTCTACCCTTAGCCAAATTTTTGGGCTGAGTTCTGGGGAAGGTTTCAGGTGTGAACCACATACCACCAGCACAGGCCGTGGGTCACCCTATGGTCCGTGGGTGGTGACTGTGAGTCGCACCTGCAACTACTGGAAAATTGTTTTGAGGTCCATTTACGGATACGGGGTGTTACACTGCTAGCATGCAACGATCATCACAAGAGAACTCAACAACTGACTAGTCACAATGAGATGCTAGGAATTCATTTATGATCTATGTAACTCAATTTTCTTCATCGTAGCTGCACACTCATATGTTCAGTTGAGAGCACTATATAAGTCATCGTTATTGATCACAACCAACACTCAAAATTGTAAGAGAACAACCACAATCAAACACATCAAGAGGTGGCAAATTTTAAAAATCGGCTCAAAACCATTTGCAATTAAAAAATAAGGACAAACACAATGGATCAAAACCATACATAAATATAAAACCAGATAAGATCCAACATTCACAAAACAAAAACAGTAAGTATCCCCAAAATAGCCCAAAAGAGGTAGGTATAGAAATATCTCTCCCCGCCAACTAGTCTAGCAATTGTCCTCAAATGCAAAGAAATAGAGAAACAAAACATGATAAAAACAGAAAGGGAGTAAATTACTCCTGCCAGACTAAGCTTGGGGTGAAGTCTACATCATTGTGACTCCATATGTAGAGTAGAACTCCCGGACCCAAGTAGGGATGTAAGGGCCTTGGGGCTTTGTGAATATCTCAAACTTGTGGAACTTCAAGGTGCTCCACACTTCTAGGTATCGGTCTACCACACAGTCAGTAGACAACCTCTTTTCTTCAAGAATGGTCCTCAAACCCTCGACTTTTAGTTTGTTGAGTGACCAGGGTGGAAAAGCATGAACTAGTGGAGGGGCATGTACTACTTCGTGAGCTGGAGCTTGAGCTGGAGGAGGCGTCGGAGGCATCGGTATCCTAGACGGATCATTCATTGACTTGGAGCGTAGCTCCGCTCTCCTAACCTTTAGGAGCTGGTAATCTTCCATCTCAGAGATGAAGGCCAGAGAACTGCCCTCAAAGTGGCCCTCACTCTAAGACGTGGTAAGGTGAGTGGCATAAACACCCTCATTGTCAGAGCTCCCCTCCACTGGTGTGGGTTGTATAGGTCCTTTTCCCTTGCCCTTTCCCTATGTAGGAGGAAGTTTAGATACTGTAACACCTTGGAAATCTAATGACCTAAGCTAGAGCCTAACGTGTAGTCTAATAGCATAATGAAGTTAAAACGTAAGGTTAGAGTCCTGAAATAACTTCCCTAATATAGTACTAGGGTTTTAGTGCCTAAACGTCAAGGTATGACCCCATAGAACCCCCTTAAGGGTCCATGAGGAGGACCCAAGGGAAGGTCCAAAATTTGTAAAAATAGCATGGAACCACGATTGGGTAGCCATGTCACGTGGGTGGACCCACGCTCCGTGGTTTGGAGTCGTGGGTTGAGACTTAGTCTCCCCAAGCTTTTCCTCCAAAACTCCTTCTCTGACCCAAACCATGTCCATACAGGATGGGCCGTGGTCCCATCCACGATCCGTGGATCCCAACCTACAAAAGCTGGTTTGGGGTTCGGCAATAGGGGGTGTTTTCGTAAATTACTAATTAAATTAATTAAGTTGTAGGGACAGTTGTTATTAGTTATTTTAAGTATATTAAAGAATTTTTAACTATTAAACAACCCTTTTAACTCTCATAACTCACAAACTCAAAACTCAACCAACTTCCCTCCCAAAAATATTTTCTCTCTAAACTCCATTGAAGAACAAAGAAGAAGGTCAAGATTAGGGTTCAAGCTCCTAGATTTTCACTCCAATTTCATGGGAAAACATCAATTAAGGTATGGGAACCTTGATTCATGGAAAACTTTTCTCCATGAAGCCCTTCACTCAAGCTCTAATTTTGAAATTGGTAACTTGTTCAAAAACTAGGGTTTTCATTCTAACCATGGGTTTTTCCTAAAAACAATTTTATTATGTTAATTGCATTATATTATGGATGATTTGATGTTTAATGCTGATTTTCATTGTAAAATTCCCCATGAACCCATGAACACCCCCATGACCCCAATTTCATGATTTGTGATGGGTGTATTGATGCAAGATGATTACTATGAATTGTATCTATGTTAATATAGTTATTGAATCTTGTTTTATTCATGCTTAAAGTAGTATTTCTAAGTATGATTGTGAGACATGATTCATGACCCTTGAAAGGGTAAATTGCTAGGGTTTGTACATATTGTTGAAGGTGATGTATGAACTTATGATTCACTTAATATGCAAAGAACCTATGACTATTGTGTATATTGAGGTATTGTTGAAAGGTTGTTCTCCCCTTACCCTTAGACATGTTCATGTATGACTTGTCTAGGATGATGATGATGTTGTTGTGTTGATTGAAAGGCTATTTCTCATGTAAACACTATGAACAATAATGTGAAAGTCTTACTCATATGTTAATGATGATTCTAAGGTTGAAAGTTAGCTCTCACTTTATTGAATCTATGAGCTATTTTATGAGTTGTATTGAATGAAGGGTAGAGCACTCCTTCACACATGTAGATACAACTCAAGACTAATTATGTATAAATTGGGATATAATGCTTAGTACCGAGTGGATATATATAATGAGGTAAATGCCCTTCCTTCAATGCAATAGGTCGGGTCATCTAAAGTAAACTCATGAGATGGAAGCTCCTCCGCTAGTGCAAGAGGTAGGGTTTCTAGGAGCAATCTCCCTATCCCATAACTATGTGCCAACATAGGACTTAGCTAGTGCATCCACCTAGAAGCTAACACGTTTAGTTCTACCTTAGGCAAGTAGGACACCTTCTTTCGGTGTGGGGTTACACGACACCAGATTCCATGTAGCTCACATGGTCTATGTCGGTTATGGCTATTCTTCCCTAAATGAAACATAATGAATGAGACATAAACTATACTATGACTTCCTGGTGAGTTTACTTAGTAGGAGTGGGGTATAGGACTTCACTTCCACATTGCACAAGTAGACTTAGTAGGATGTTGTGGGGTGGTTCCTTTATATTATGATGAGATACAAATGTATGCACGTGTGTTGAATGGATAGTTGTTATGAATGACTTTCCTTATATTCAAGTAATGTACATGACTATTTCCTTATTTGTGACTAATGATTATAATGAGGGCTAAAGATGATATGCATGATGAAGGTAGCTTCAAGCGGGTGCTTGGTAGGGTTGGTATTATTGGAGGCCAACCATACATTGCACAAGTGTTCCTTAGGGGTTGCTAAGGTGTTGATATTATTGTGAAATGAGTATAAATGTGATTATGGCTTGTGTTGTACATTGTAAATGCAAGTTGGTTTCTAAACTTGACAAAGGCATACTTTTCAACTAAAATGTCCTTTTTATCATACTTAAAAGGATTTTATGTATGTTTCCATACTTAGTACATATTTGTGCTAACCCCTTATCCTTCTACATTTTGATAAGTGTAGGTTCCGGCTAGGTGGCATACACTCTCTTTCTTGAAGAAGACTTGGATTGCTTATCTCCAAGTTGTGGTGAGTCCTCAAGTTCTAGGATGGATTATTCATTTCTTAGTTTCTATTGTACTTCTCATGTTGAGAATTTTATTGATGTAAGGGGCTAAGTCCCAAACTTTGTATTCCTATGTTGTAGATGGTGTATGAGACAAAGTCTAGATTCCTATGATTTTCTTTATGAAAAATGAAGTTTGACTTCTACTGTAAAAGTTTTAAATTTTTCTACATTATTTCTATGTCTTATCTTATGATGATGCTAGAGGCTTGTATGAGACCCCTTCGGGGTCAAATACGCCGTGTTACGTCTAATACTCCCAGGTGGTGACAGATACCGTGGTCCGGGAGGCTGCAGCCTCCTCATTAATGACTATCCCTCTAGCCCGCTTCTGGGGAGGTTGATTTTTCCTGCGACTTTAGGTCTAGCTATACCTGCAAAACAATGTTGAAACTGTTGAACTTAATTCATAAAAAATCAAAGGGTAATAGTTGCAGAAAATTGCTGAATCATTCGGTAAGTCACTGAACCCATTTGGCAAGCCAAGTCAGGCTCGCCGAAAGTTCCAGAGTAAAATCTTACAAAATTAAGCACAGGTTTGCGATGTCCAGGGCCATTCGGTGAACTAGAAGTAGCCCGCCGAATGTCACAGAACAATTTTAGGAATTTGGGAAGCAGAAGGGCGATCAAAAGGGACTTTTGCGGAGTCACCGAGTGATCTCGGCGAGCTCAGGCGTATCTACGAAAGTTACATAATTCAAACCACAAAAAAGGACAATTAAAAGGCGATCGAGGGATTTTTAGGCAAACCGCCAAACCACTTGGCGAGCTCGAGCTAGCTCGCCGAATAGTGTAACGTGCCAAATTTTCACCCCGACCTTCAAAATCTAACCCGCAACCCACAAAAACAAAATTAAACTATTATTCTATGAAATTAGGCTTAGACCCATACTACCCATGCCCACGGGGTACTCAGACTTCCCCTGATTTTGCCAAAATTGGCCAATTGACGTCTTTTGCCCTTAATAATAGTGTCAACTGCTTTATCATTGGTCAAAATTCGACAATTGGCACAATTTGGGGTTACTCAAACTTCACCCTCACTAGTACGATAAATTCAATAAAACCCAACGATTTAACATGCAAAAACGCAGAATTTTATAATTTAAGGCCATTAACATAAATTTAAACTAAATACGGGCAGGCATTAACACCACACATTCAATAAATCATAATTATGCATAGAGAAAACCACACAATGATCATGCATTTGATTTCACCAAAATGTAAAAACGAGGTTCAAAAAGCCAACCTTAGATGCAGAGAATTTAAAAATCTAGGCTAACAACAAATCCAACAAATCCTCTTCGAGTTATCGATCCCACAAAAAAAGCAAGCAAAATAGTACGAGAGTAAGAAAATATGCGGTTGTGAAAGTTTGGAAGTCAAAAAGTATGAAAATGAGGGAGATCTATGAATTTCAAAAACGGTTTGGCCTTTTTGACTCTTCTGTTTGTGCTCTTTGGCAACTATGACTTATGTCGCCGATCCACTCGGTGATGAGCCGAGTAACACTTTACCTCGCCGAGTTTTACAGAAACTCCAACAAGCTAGGTGGTTCAAACATCGGTCCAAGTTGGGGTCACCGACCTATTCGGTGAGACGTAGACTGGACCTTTGGCTCGCCTAACTGCCCATTTTCCCAAAATTTCAACCTGCACATTCAACACTTGTTATTCAAACAATAGTAATAAAAACATAAAAGCTTGGGTTGCCTCCTAAGAAGCGTGTTATATAACGTCGTGGCACGACGTGGATATGCTTTTAAAGTTCATATTTTAGGTTAGCCAAGGTATCATTTGGTAGACCCCCTTTTGGCCTTGGGTTCAAATGAGATGAGATTTGACTCATTTGCGTTTCCAATTGTTTGATAAACATCATGTGAGATGTAACCGTCTGATTTAGTGTGGAGACGTCCTCTTTCATTTCTTTAAGCACTTTGTACAACCCTTCCACTTTATTGAGAATGTGTGCAAGCATATATTTAGTGCGAAAGCTCTTCGGGTCAGCCCTTTGCTCCTTTGCCTTTTGACGCTCGTGAGGAGGAACGTATCTTTCCTTATTACCCTCCCGTTCTTTCCAATTAGTCCCACGGTCACAACATTCCCTGTCACGGTCTCTCTATCCATCATCCCACTCTCTATTCCAACCTTGATTCCCGCCCGACCTTGGATAACTAGGACGGAAACCTCCTCCTTGATTCACAAGAAAATTCACTTCCTCATTATATAGATCCTTAAAGTGTGCATCCTCAGGGTTTGCTCCACTAACACCAACATCATTCACATTTTTCGACCCACTACCCATCACATTTTTCGACAAAATATCCAATTGGGTCATCATTTTGGCCATATTTTGGTCTCGCTCCTGGTCTTTCTCTATCTGCTCCTTTGTCATCCTAAAGGTCAAAGGAGACACCTGATCCTGCCGAGTGTACTATGCTGTGTTTATTTTGGTCATACCGTCGAGGAGATTTGATGTTCTTTCGAAAGGTTGTTGTTTAATACCTCCTCGTAAAAGTTGATCAGCCACACCTTTGTTCAGTGAGTTTAGACTCCGGTAGAAGTGTTGTAATAACATGTTGTTTGGATGCCCGTGAGTCGGGCTTTGAAGTAACAACTTTTGAAATCTCAATCATGTCTCATGGATTGGCTCACCTATTAAATGTTTAAAGCCCTGAATATTATCTCTCAAGGACATCATCCTCGAATGAGGAAAGAACCTTATGTAGAACGTCTCAGTATGTTCATCCCAAGTGGTAATGGAATCCCTCGGCAGATCAGCTAACCATTTGGTCTCTTCCCCCATCAAAGAGAAAGGGACCAACTGGAGACAGACTGACTCTTGTAAGATGTTTTTGAATGAGAATGGACCACATACGTCCACAAAGTTCTGAATATGATCATTGGGATCCTCATGAGCTAGCCCTCAAAATAATCCTTTCATTTACAAGATTTGCAACATCGTACTAGTCACGTAGAAGACAAGATTTCCCTTGACATGAGGTAAACGTATAGCACCTATGCCACCCAATTGAATTGGTTCATTGACATCATTCAGATTTCCGATGTCATCTTGGTGGCCAAGTTTGCTACTGTTACTTATGTTCATGCTCATCTCTTCCTTTGTTCACAAACAGCCAACAACAACACAAAACAAGGTAAGTCTATTCAACTACAACACAAAAAGATAACAATCTAAACTTCAATAATAGAATTCTAAACACCAGTACTCCCCGGCAGCGGCGCCATTTTTGATAAACTCTCAACTACACCTCATCTAATCCTAGGTGTAGGCAATCAGAATCTAATATAAACCCAACAAAGAGTTGGGGTCGATCCCACATGGAGTTATACAAATTAGAATTCAGTTACGAAGTTATAAGTGTGGTCTAATCAATTGTAGGAATAGAAATTATCGAAATCATTTAGATAAATCAAAGGGCTTGACAAAGAATGTCAGATGGGGGGATTAAGTTTGTCAATTAACAACTACAACAATTAGAAAAACAGGGGAGTAATCAAGTAGATAAGGGATACTTGGGGATGTGATCGATTAAAGGCTAATTTCGCTATATGGGTAATTGTAATTTACTAACAATTGTTGAATCTTAGTGGGTAGGCTAAACTATATATGCAATAGCTTTCTCTCGAACAACTATTATGATTTAAGTGAGTTCTCTCGAACCTCGACAAACATAACACTATAAGCAGCCTAATACCTCAATTTATCTACTCTCTCGAGCTAGATAGGTAGGATCGAGTTAAGATTGACTCTCTTGAGCTGAACCTACAACAACCAAATCACTACAATCATCAATCGATAACCTTAGTTCTAAAGCCTCTTTCTCAAGAAAGCCTAGAACACTAAGTTAGAACTGCATTTGCAACTACAATTCATTGGTTAATACACAACTATCAATTAAACCCACTTCAAATAAGTATGTAAATCAGTAAACAACAATACCCATAGGCTAATTAGAGAAAATAATCACATGATCACAACCCCAATGGGGGTTTTAGCCACACATCATAAAAAGGAAGAAATCAATATCAATTACGTTCTCCATAATCTGGTATTGCAATCCACGTCTTTACAATGATCCGAAATGCTTAATGTCGAAAACCTAGCTCAAAATCTACTAGAAAGTTCCTTAAACTAAGTAAAACAAAGTCTAAAATGAAAACTCAAAGTTCTACAATGGAGAAATTACTCACGAAATAAATGGATTCCTTTTCTACTTTTTGAAATTCAATTTATACATTCTCAAATTCTAGCCTTCAGGAACACTAGGTGAGGTTAGTCGAGCATCACCGACTGCCGACGCGCCAATGGCTCCATTCCATCGCCGGTTTGACTTGACTCTTTCACCTCGGATTTCTCTGACTTTAAGCTATCAGGATCAAAGTCGCCGATCCATTTGGCGGTTCACAAACTGTCCATTTCCATCGCCAAGTCTATTTTTCCCAAGGTTGGCACGTTGGAACTTTTGGTGAGCTGAAGAGCTACTCGGCGGTTCGTCAAGTGGTCTTGGCAAGCACCAAGACTGCCTTTCTTCAACTTCTTCAGCTTTTTCTGTCCTTTTTGCCTTGTAATGTCCTTGCCTTGCTTCTTCGCCTTCATTGTAGCAAATCAACATTTTAACATCAGTTTAGAGTATAAACTTGGCATTGAAGACACTAAAACTATGAGTAACAACCCCTAAATGAGTCGAAATTGTGGAATTTTTGTGATTCCTAATAAAGAGGTTGTAAATGCGGAAATGGACATTAAAAATGGTGTGAGTATACGTTAAGGTTCCCCAACTCATTATGGAGGTCCTCATGAGTTTTTTTAGACCAATTTTTTGGGTATAGTGAGGCGCCAAATCCATGGGCTAATACATACGAAATGTCACGACCCAAGGGTACCCCCTAGATGCAACACGGTGTACTTGACCCCGAAGGGGTATCATACAAGCCCTTAGCATCCATAAACATGGGAAATATAAATGATGCAGAATTTAAAATTTTACAACCGAAGTCTTTTTATTAAAATCAAAAGCAAAGTCTAGAATTTGTCTAATTAACTATCTACTACAACGAATATCACTAGGGACACAACCCTTTACAATAAAGTCTCAAAAATATTCTATAAGAAAAACAACTAGAAGTGAATGACATCTTGTCCTCGAACCATGAAGACTCACCACAAGTCTTGGAGATAAGCAATCCAAGCCTTTGTCAAGAAAGGAAGTACACTTCACCTAGACAGAACCTACACTTTTCAAAAATGTAGAATAAGTAGGGGTTAGTACAAATATGTACTAAGTATGGAAGAATGTATAAAAATCCTAGAAAATTAGGATAAAAGGGAAATTTTGGTTAAAAAGTATGAATTTGTTAAATTTGAGAATCACCATGCACTTTTAATGTAAAACACAAGTCATAATCACATTTATCATGTAAGGACATTGTAACATAATAGAATCATCTTTTAGTAACCTTAAGTTGTACTTGTGCAATGTATGATTGGCATACCATAATACCAACCACACTAAGTACTCCTTTGAGGCCACCCAAGCCATACATAACATACATAGACCTCATCATAGTCAATACTCATAGACAAGGAAATAGTCATGTACATTAACTTTGAACATAAGGAAAGTCATCCATAGCAACAATCCACCCAACATACATGCATACATTCATATCTTATCATAGCATAAGAAATCATCCCATAATCCCTTTCAAAGTCTATTTGTGAAGTCTCATACCCCCACTCCTACTAAGTAAAGCTCATCAAGAAGTCATAAGTATAGTTCGTTTCATATTCATTATCTTGTCATGTAGGGAAAATTAGACATAACCGACATAGACCATGTAAGCTACATGAAATCCAGTGTTGTGTAACCCCACACCGAAAGAAGGTGTCCTACGTGCCTAAGGTAGAACTAAATGTATTAGATTTTATGTGGATCCACTAGCTAAAGATCTATGTGGGCACATAGTTATGGGATAGGGAGATTGCTTCTAGAAGCCCGACCTATTGTATTGGTGGAGGTGTTTCCATCTCATGAGAATAATTTAGATGACCCGGCCTATTGTATTGATGGGAGGGCCTCTACCTCATTTTCCATATCCACCCAGGTGCTAAACATTATTTCCAAAACTATTCATAATTAGTCTTGAATTGCATTTACATGTGTGAAGGAATATCTTGCCCTTCATTCAATACAACTTATAAAATAGCTCATAGATTCATTTAGGTGAGAATGGACTTTCAACCTTAGAATCCTCATCAACATGTGAGTAAACCTTTCACATCATGTTCATAGTGTTTCATGAGAATATCCTTTCAATCAACACAACAACATTATCATCATCCTAGACAATTCATATATAGTCATGTGTAAGGGTAAGGGGAGAATGATCCTTCAACAATACCACAATTTACACAATAGTGATAGGATCTTCACTTTCTAAGTGAATCATAAGTTCATATACAACTTTCATCAACATGTACAAACCTTCATAATTTACCCTTCAAGGGTCATGAATCATGTCTCAAAATCACACCTAGAAATACTACATTAGGCATGGATAAAACAAGGTTCATAACTAAAATACCATAGACACAATTCATAGTATTCATCTTGCATTAATACACCCATCACAATTCATGAAATTCGATCATGGGGAAATTCATAGGTTCATGGAGGACTTTATAATAAAAATCACCATTAAACAACAATTCTATCATAATATAAGACAATTAACCCATTGAAATTGTTTTTAGTAAGAACCCATGACTAGATTGAAAAACCCTAGGCTTTTGGGAAAATCTACTAATTGAAATTGAAAGTTTAAGATCTTCATGGGAGGAAGCTTTCCACTAATCAAGACTCCCATACCTTGATTGGAGATTTCCTCATGAATTGGAGTTGATAAGATGGGTTCTTGAGCCCTAGTCTTCAAGTTCTTGTTTTTCTTCAATGCAGGATTTCTAGTGAGAGAAATATTGTGAGGGAAAGGGTTTTGGGAATTATTTGGGTATTTTGAATTAATGACCAAAATTGGGTGAATTTGACTTTAAAACAACTTATATAGTACCCCTAAAACTACCCAAAATGACCTCACTTTAATTGGACTTAAATAGGAAAAGACTTAATTGACCCTTACTTAATGAACCCCGTCAGGCTTCACGAGTCTTGGTGAGGACCACGATTTGTGGTCCCCCTCGTGAAGGTTGGGGCAGTAGCTACACAAATGTGGCATGAGGATCACAAGCCCAAAGTATCACCACGAGGGGCTCCACGATCCGAGATCAAGACCACGAGCCATGGTCCCTCTCGTGGTCCTTGAGGCAGTAGCCATGCCTTTTTGGAACCCCTAGCTTGAGTGCCTAAGGGATCTTCACGAAGGGCTCCACGAGCCGTGGTCCCTTCCGTGGAAGTTGAGGTAGTGTCTAGGACATTTGGAGGTTTCTCTCTTTTGGCCAAGGCAACTCCACGAGGCCTCCCACGAGCCGTGGTCATGACCACGAACCGTGGTGATAGTTGTGGAAGTTGAGGCAGTGTGCTCAACTTTGGGGCAGCCTTGGCCTTTGGCCTTGGCTTGCCCCTTTGGCTTGGCACTTGCCCCTTAGTCCTTGACTCTACAAACCCCTATGTCAAGTCTAGATGGTCCACTAATCTACAGGGAGTCATTTTTATAATTTTTTAACCTTATGTTTAGCTCTAGTTTAACCTACCATTGTCTGGAGTGTTGCATTATCTCCTCCTTGGGAACATTCATCCTCGAATGAAGATTTAGAAACCTCGGAATTAAAAACTCAAGACTAGCAGCCCATCATACATGCAATATAAAAAAAAGCACAGTTCATAGGAGGAAACATCAACTCCATTCACAAGACATAAACAATGCAACACAAGGAAGTAGGAGCTACATCCACAACTTATTATGCACAAAACTCATCATTTCATATCATCATAGGAGGAAATACCTTCTCCAACTCAAAGCAAGCTCAACATAACAATATGGAGCCAATATGCCATTATGCACAAAACTCATCATGCCATTAAGCATGTTCATCAAATCATCTCATGAACTCAATTATGCAATCATCATATAAAATGCAAATCAACATGAGGAACATATAAATCATGAAAACTCAATTTATGCCAAATATGAATTCTCACAAGAACATGCATATTATAAGGAAATCATAAGGAACACTCATAGTACATATGACTTCCAAAATACCAAACTTAAGAAAAAATACTTACCTCAAGTTTGGATAGGAGTAGAAGGAAAAAAATGAGGATAACGAGACTTCATATTGGCCTCGGCCTCCCATGCAGCACCCTCAACTAAGTGATTCCTCCACAGCATCTTTACGAAAACTACTTCCTTGTTTCTCAACCTCTTAGCTTGTCGGTCTAAAATCTCTACCGGAATCTCTTTATAGGAAAGGCTCTCATCAACTCCCAAGCCCTCTAAAGGAATGATGGTTACCGGATCACCAATGCACTTCTTGAGCATAGAAACATGAAATACTAGGTGAACTGGTGCCAATTCATTTGGCAAGTCTAATTCATAGGCAACTTTCCCAATACGCTTCAAGATTTGATATGGGCCTACATACCGGGGACGAAGTTTCCCCTTCTTGCCAAACCTCATCACACCTTTAATAGGTGAGATTTTTAAATAGACCCAATCACCAACTTCAAATTCTAGATCCCTTCTTCTAACATTGGCATAAGACTTTTGCCGACTTTGATCCGTCTTCAACCTCTCTCTAATGAGTCGAACTTTTTCAATGGCCTCATAAACTAATTAGGGACCAATTAGAGAAATTTCACCTACTTCAAACCAACTAACAAGATATCTACACCTCTTACCATATAGTGCTTCAAACGGAGCCATGGCAATACTTGAGTGGTAACTATTGTTGTAGGCCAACTCTATCAATGGTAGATGGTCATCCGAAATACCTTGAAAATCTATGACACACACCCTCAACATATCCTCTAAGGTTTGAATGGTGCGTTCCTCTTGACCATCCATTTAAGGGTGAAAGGTCGTACTAAGCTTGACCTTAGTACCAAGCCCTTTTTGGAATGCCTTCCAAAAATGTGAAGTAAATTGAGGACCTCGATCCGAAATAATAGACAAAGGAACCCTATGCAACTTCACTATCTCCTTGATGTACAATTTGGCATAATCTTCCACCGAAAATGAAATCTTGACGGGAATAAAGTGGGTGGACATTGTCATTTTATCAATAATGACTCAAATAGAATCATGTTGCCTTTGAGTACAAGGTAACCCCACAATAAAATCCATGTTCACATCCTCCCACTTCAAAGTGGGAATATCTAGATCTTGGGACAAGCCTCCCGGTCTTAAGGGTTCGGCCTTAACTTGTTGACAATTCGGACACTTGGCTACAAAACCCGTTATATCCTTCTTCATACCATTCCACCAATTGACTTCCCGTAGGTCACGATAATCTTGGTGGCTCCCGGATGAATAGAATACCGCAAACCATCAGCCTCTTATAAAATTTGTTCTTATAAGCCATCAACATCCGGTACACATAACCGACCTTGGTACCTAAGCACCACATCTCCCCCTTGGGAGAAAGCCTCAATAGACTTGTTGAGTACCGATTCTTTCAACTCCAATGATATGGGATCAAGGCATTGTTTAGATTTCACATCAACCACAAAGGAGGATTTGGAACCATGATGGACCATGACACCACCCTTGGTGGAATCCACTAGTTGGACACCTAACCGGGACAACCTATGTACATCGCGAACTAATTCCTTCTTCTCATCCTCTATA
Source organism: Solanum acaule (assembly GCA_036250505.1). Lineage (NCBI taxonomy): Eukaryota > Viridiplantae > Streptophyta > Magnoliopsida > Solanales > Solanaceae > Solanum > Solanum acaule. The sequence goes on along the minus strand of JAJOOR010035172.1, from coordinate 9,248 downwards.
TGAGCCACACTACCCATGGACAATCGACTTAGGGTATCCACAACTACATTGGCTTTGCCGGGGTGGTAAAGGGCATTCATGTCATAATCCTTTAAAAGCTCTAACCACCTTTTTTGTCAGAGATTCAAGTATTTTTGGCTAAACACATATTGAAGACTCTTATGATCAACGAAAACATCCATATGGACCCCATATAGGTAATGTCTCCATATTTTCAAAGCAAACACTACTGCCGCTAGTTCAAGATCATGGGTCGGATAATTCTTTTACTTGAGTTGCCTTGAACCATAGGCAATAACTTTACCATATTGCATAAGGACACATCTCAAACCCACTCGAGAAGCATCACAATAAACAACAAAACCATCGGTACCCTCCAGTAAGGTTAACAACGAAACGGAAGTAGTCTATCTTCAACTCTTGGAAGCTTTTCTCACAAGCCTCCGACCACACAAACTTAGCCTTCTTTTGAGTCAAAGCCATAAACGGAGAAGCAATGGAGGAAAAACCCTCAACAAACCTCTTATCGTAACCGGCCAAACCCAAGAAACTTCTAATATCGGTAGGAGTTAGAGGTCTAGGCCAAACTTTGACCGCATCCTTCTTCTTAAGATCTACCTCAATACCCTTGCTCGACACAATATGACCAAGGAAAGCTACGGACCTTAGCCAAAAATCATACTTACTAAACTTTGCATACAATTGGTGGTCTTTAACGACTTGGAATACAATCCTCAAATGGTTCATGTGCTCATCTCCACTCTTTGAATAGATCAAAATATCATCTATAAAACTATCACAAACATATCAAGACAGTGCCTAAAAACTCTATTTATTAGGTCCATGAATGCCACCGGGGCTTTGGTCAACCCAAATGACATCACCACAAATTCATAGTGACCGTACTGGATCCTAAAGGTCGTCTTGGGAATGTCAACCCCTCTTACCCTTAGTTGATGGTAACCCAAACAAAGATCTATTTTGGAGAAATAGTTAGCCCTTTGGAGTTGATCAAACAAGTCGTCAATCCTTGGAAGGGGATACTTATTCTTTATAGTCACTTTGTTTAGTTGGCGATAATCAATACACATTCTAAGGGACCCACCCTTCTTTTTAACACATAGTACCAGAGCACCCCATGGAGAGATACTCGATTGAATGAAGCCTTTGTCTACCAAATCCTTGAGTTGTTCCTTCAATTCCTTCAACTCGGCCGGAGCAATTATAGATGGAAGAATGGTTATAGGTTGCATATCCGGCATGAGATCAATGCCAAAGTCTATTTCCCATTCGGGAGGAATGCTGGGCAAGTCATCAGGAAAGACTTTTGAAAACTCACTCACCACGGGGACCGACTCTAAGGAAGGGGTTTCAAACTCAACATCCATAACCCTAACAATATGGTAAATACACCCCTTGGAGATCATTTTCCTAGCTTTGAGACAAGAAACAAATTGACCTCTAGGGATATAATTTCCCTCCTTCAACTCTAAAGTAGACTCATTTGGAAATTGGAACTTTACTACCCGAGTCCTACAATCAACAGAGGCATAACATGCATGGAACCAATACATACCCAACATTATATCAAAATCTAACATTTCTAACTCCACCAAGTCCATCAAGGTAAATTTATGGGACAAAGAAATAGGACAACTCCTATAGACTTTTTTTGCCACTACCGAGTTACCAACCGAGGTAGACACTGAAAAAGGTTCTTCTAGCACATGGGGCAGGAATTTCAAATTTCATAGCGGCAAAAGGTGTAACGAAAGAAAAAGTGGCACCGGGGTCTAACAATGCATAAACATCAATAGAAAAGACTTGCAACATACCCGTCACCACATCTGGGGAACTCTCTTGGTCACCTCGAGATTGAAGAGCATAGAAGTGGTTCTTCTTGGGAGCATCGGAGTTTGAACCACTAGAAGGAGTTTGCTTATCATCTCTCCCTTTGGTCGTACGTGTTGGGCGATCTTTCAATTAATGTCCACTCTTACCACAACCATAGCACACACCCATGCTGGCAAGACATTTACCATCATGCTTCTTACCGCACTTGGCACAAGTAGGCCTCACTATGGAAGATCCATAATTATTGCCTCCTTGATGCTTATGATTAGACACCCTATCTTTGTTGACCCTTGGAGAAATAGAGGAGTCTTGGTTGGAAAACTTCTTCTTGAACCTTGGTCTACCTTGACCCTCGACCTATGGAAGAATCATAGGGATTGGGTGGTCATGCCCCCATTGGGTGAAAATTGGATTCTCCATTGGTGGCCAGTAATTCCATAGGAAACTTATGTGGCTGTCATTGACTTCTATCTCAACCTCATTCCTTATGTTATAATTTGAGCTAGGTGCACGAGATCTTGAATGTTCATAGTTATTTCTTGGTTTTTGTCCATATGAAAGCTAAATGTCAGTGAGTAACTGCAGATCCCTATCTCCAACTACGATTGGGGTGTTTGATAAATAGAACATTGAATGGTACTACTAGATATTAGCGGTTGAGGCATTTGTGGTAGTGGTGATGGGGTGGTGGAGCGAGATGGGATTGAATGTCGACAAACGGCGCGATGGTAGAAAAGACAAGATTTGTAAGTAGAAATGAAGTTGTGCATTGTATATGTGAGTTGTTTATTTTCCTTTAGATATGAGTGTCTATTTATAGTTATTCTTCATAATGTCTATCTCTTTCAAAATATATCAATAGGATTGGTCAAGATATTTTATTATTGGTCAACTTCATAATAATGAGCTTCTTTATTATGAGTCAACATAACAATAATGAGACCCCTTAAATTTGTTAATATGTTCTATTAGTCCAATAAGTAGTTCAATTAACTATATAAAATATGCCATTCCTTATGATTTTACAAATTCGCCTCAATAAGCATATTCATGCCTTCTTTTCCAAATAATTTAAAATAAAATTTTAACTAATATGCCAAAATTAGGAATAGATTAGTCAATGATTTTAATAATCTTGGATCAGAAAAAAGGCTAAGTGCAATGAGTCAACAATGACTCTTTTGTGTTTAGCTTACAAACATTTTGTGTAACTTCTTATGCCAAATTTAGAAATACATTAGTCAAATTATAGTAATCTTAAACTAGAAAAAAGGTTAAGTGCAATGACCTCAGTAGTGACTCTTTTGTTTTTAGTTTACAAACATTTCTTGTAACTTCTTTTATCACACTAAATATATTGTCAAGTTCGAAAATATTGCAAAAAGCCACCTCTACCTTCTTTTATGAGGACCTCCGTAATGAGTTAGAGAAGCATTACATATAGTCCCGGCATTTTTAAGAAATATTTTTGTATTTATGGGCCAACTTTTAATTACGCGACTTTATAAATTTTTTGAGTGTATTAGCCTATGGATTTGGCGCCTTGTGGCACTTGAACATCTTTTTTTGAAAAAACTTTATGAGGACCTCCGTAAAGAGTTGAGGGAGAATTACGTATAGTCCCACCATTTTTTAGAAATATTTTTGCATATATGGACCAACTTTTTGGAATTTCATGACTTTCTTGATTTATCGTGTGTATTTAGCCCATGGATTTGGCGCCTTGTGGCACTTGAACATTCTTTTTTGAAAAAAACTTTATGAGGACCTCCGTAATGAGTTTGGGGAGCATTATGTATTGTCCCACCATATTTTAAGGGCATATTTTTTCATTTACCGGTCAGCTTTTAGGAATTACGCGACTTTCTTGATTTTTCATGCATATTAGCCCATGAATATGGCGCCTTGTGACATCAAATAATTTTTTCTGAAAAAAATTATGAGGACCTCTATAATGAATTGGGGGGAGCATTACATATAGTCCTACCATTTGAAGGCATATTTTTGCATTTACGGGCCAACTTCTAGGAATTACTCGACTTTCTTGATTTTTTGTGTGTAATTAGCCTTTGTATTTAATTCCTTGTGGCAACCGAATTTTTTTTAAAAAAACTTTATGAGGATCTCTGTAATGAATTGGGGGAATCATTATGTATAGTTCCACCATTATTATGGCATACTTTTGCATTTATGTGCCAACTTTTAGGAATTACGAAACTTTCTTGATTTTTCATGTGTATTAGCACATGGATTTGACGCCTTGTGGCACCGAGAAATTTTTTTAAAAAAACTTTACGAGGACCTCCTTAATGAGTTGGGGGGCATTACATATAGTCCCACTATTTTTTAGACATATTTTAGCATTTATGGGCCAATTTTTAGGAATTACGCAACTTTCCTTATATTTCGTGTGTGATTAGCCCATGGATTTGGTGCCGCGGATTTTTCAATAAATGTTAATATTTGTTCAATTCTGAATATGCTGTCAAATTGTTGTGGCTTCCCATTGGAATAATTGTGAAGGACCAAATAACTAGAATTATGTTAGTCTAATGGGGGCAATGAAATAGTTAGATTTACTGTAGATTCTACCTGTAAAATTTTCTTGAGACATTTTTTAGTAGTCGTTTTCTTCATTTTTTAGTCACAGTTCTTTTTTGATTATTGTATCTTGTGAAACTGTGGACATTACTGTACCAAGGAAATTTAGTTGAATGGTAGGTTTGTTTTGAGGAAATACTGAAATGAGCTTGATAGGTGGTTTTGAATGTTGAATGGCTTGATATTATGACAAAAATCTTTTACAACCAAAATTCATTTGGCAGAAAATGACAATGAATGAAACCAGAAAATTAGAGTGATTAATGAAAATGGACATGCTTGTCAAGTTGCCATTGAACTTTTTCTGATTTTTCAACATACATAATTATTTAATGGGCCTAAGCCCTCTCATTTCCACCTGCACCGGGATTCCGTAGCCTAAATTATCTTATAAGAAGAGGGTTGGAATTTTAGGGATTGGGGGGGGATAAAATTGTTTGATTTGAGTACTTTTGCATCTAAAAGTTAAAAGAAAAAATCATGTGTATATTTACAAAAATAATGGAGGAGGTGGAATAGAAGAAAGATGAAAGGAGTTTCAAAATTTGCTATATTGCAAAAACAAGTCTCTGGGTTGACGGATGTTTCTAGTATTCAAGATAAACTCCCTAACAAGAATACTTTCATGTGACTCTTTACCAAATATACTGAAGTTCTATTCAAGCCTCGTAGGAAGAGTTGTGTGGTAAGTTCTACTTTGTACTTTGGACAGTATTGTCAATAGCATTTAGTCTTTATGTCTACAAGACCTTTTTATATCTCAACTAAAATTAAGCTTGTTTATGCTTGAGATTCTGAGTTCATTAAATAGGACTGAAATACCAAGGTGTTGTGCGGAAGCTAGTAAAGCAAACTTTGAACGACGATAAATTAGAGACAAGAAAACATTATAACAAGATTTGGTCATTAATTTACCTACATATGAGAGGAGATGGACAATCAATTTAGGAGCTAGAACAAAATAATCATGAAACCGAACTACATGATGGGAAAGAAACACAAACTAATTAGAAAATGAAGAAGACGGCTAATAGAAGTCCCTCAATAAAATGTTACAGGTAGAATCTACAATAAATCTAATTGTTGCCATTATTATCCCGTCACAATTCTTTCCTGACTTTTGTATCTTGTGAACAATCGAAATAATCTAATACAGAAAATTAACTGAATGAAAGGTTTGTTCTGAGAAAATTTTGAAATTGAGTTTGGGAGGTGGTTTTGAATGTGGAATGGCCATAAAGGAACACATAGTGATATTACAGTAAAGATTTTACTAAGCGTGAATCTCATTGGCAACAAATGATAATGAATGAAATTGGAAAATTAGAGTGATCAATTGACGTTTAGATGTTTGTCAGTTTACTTCTTTAGGTTCTATCTAGCGAGACTTTGCCTTGCAATGAGATTCTCTACCCTAAATTAGCTTATAGTGTTGTACACGAGGTTACATTAGTATTTTGACAATTGGCAACATTAAAAAAAGGGTAAGAGATAGAAATAAAGTGATCTGCCTAACCTTCGATTCCCATAAACAAATTTTTCTTTCTTGCTCCTTATGTACCTTTTCTTTCTTTTGTTTCTTTTTACTACATCAACTCCTTTCTACCTTTTTTTCTGAAATGTAGGGAAATGCAACCCTCTACAACTTCATCTAAGAAAAGGTGATTAACCAACTATCTTTTCAAATGACGATGAACATTGACCCATTATATTAAAGTCACCTCTTCAAACCTCATTTTACAAAGTTGTCTGTTAAGTTCTACTCTATACTCTCTAAGTTGTTGGCAATAACAATTGTAAAAGTTCTTATGATTTCAGTTAAGTTTTTTATGTATGAGATTCTGTATGAGTTCTTCGTTACCGATTGATTTATAAAAGTGAGGAAAAATATGGTGTTTCATCTGTAGAATTTTGAACACATTGAAGTGCTAAATAATCATGTTACTATATAAATGAAACTTGATTCTAAGTAGGCATTTGGTCATGCGATACCATATCACGATATGAAATCTTAAGATGAAATCAGTGTTTGGACATGTGATTTCACACTGATTCCATCTCATGATTTCATATCATGAGATGGAATCTCATATTCTCCAAAAATCATGATTTGGTAATTCCATATCATGATTTGGGATTTTTTAAATACAAAAGGTGACCCACAAGTTTATAAACAACCTCACTTTTATATCTACTAACTATTTATTTCATATGTAAATAAATTAATAATCACATCATTACTTTTAAATATTTATTATTTTCACCAACATAGAATTTATTATTACTTTAAATTTGATGAGTATAAATGATGAAGTAGGACTCGATTTGGTGAATATAAATAAGAACGGGGGGAGTAATATGTTTTTGGTTTTTCATGATAAAAAAAACATCTCTTTTGGCTACATATGAAAATGTTTAAAGTAATTTAATATGAAAAATGACAAAATTGGTGATGTATGTTTGATAATCACTACTTCCAATATGTTTGATTTTAGCACGAAATTAATGCTCTGAAAATGTGTAATTGCATACAAGTGAAACAAGACATAAACCATATGATATTGGCATACAAGTAAAAATTGCCATAGCTTATACAGTATTACATAATTATTTGCGAGAATTTAAAGGAATGATGTAATATTAATCATCTATGAGCATGAAAATATAGTTGCTAATGATATTGACCAACAAATGGCTCAAAGTAACAATGTTGGTTCGTCTTCTCGGTTATATGATCGAGAAATGCAAGTTCAACGTGAGAAGATTGTCCGTACTATGTGAGAGGATTATATTAAAGACTAGTACAATACAATTTATGTTCATTTTTTTATTGAATTAAAGTGTAATCAATTAAAGTTAGATGAGCAATTACCTAAGTGGAAAACAAATAGCTTTGTACTAATTTATTATGTTATTTTATAACTTTTGTTTATTTGATAAGATTGAATAAACAATTGGGGCTATTTTAATAGTTTTACAACTTATGGATTTCTTATGTTTATGAGAAAATATACAACACACAAAATTTCATATCGCATGTCCAAACAAAACTTCAATTTCATCTCATAATTTCATATTAATATCATATCATGATTCCATATTATGATTTCATATCACATGGCCAAACGGGCCCTAATTAGGCACATTAGCATTACTTTATTCACTATGGAAGTTTCATTTTGAATCTGGAAGTAAAAGTAGGCAACTAAGAAGCTTGAAAGTAGTTAAAAAACATTGTACCTTATTGTTGACATCCAATCTTGACCTTCCACAATCTCTCTCTCTCTATATATAGTGCTTACGTGTTAGATCCACAAAATCAGGAATAATTTTTACATTAAAAAAAAAGGAGAAAAAGATTGAGTTTAGAGAAAAAGCAAAAAATGTTTTACATTTAAAAAGGAGAAAACGATTGGAATTAAATAAAAAGAAATAAAAGGACGGAATGGAGATTGAGTTTTTTTATTAATTAAAATCACTCATATAAATTAATTAAATTATTTAAAATTCATAATTTGTATTAAATTTTGAATTAAAATTTTAAAAGTTAATTTTTGTTAAATAATTACTTAGAATTAACTTGATATAATGATTTTAAAAATTTTAAAATTTATATAAAGATAAAAATTAAAAATTAAATATTTGAATCGTCTATTTTAAAACTATAAATTTAAAAGACTTTAAATTTTTTATTTAAATAAAATGGTAATACAAATAGACAATTTTAAAACTTGTCATTACACTCTCACTCAAATACAAACATAATAATTAAAAACTGATTAATAAAAAAATTTAATAATTACAATAAAAGAATTTTTTTAAAAAAAATATGAAACTTCACAATAAAAAGTTTTACAAAAAATTTGTCTAATAATTAATATAAAATGGAACTGCCATTTTAAAATCGAAACTAAAATTTTAAAAATTAATTTTTATTGAATAATTACTTAAAATTAACGTGATATAACCATTTTAAAATTGATGCAAATATAAAAAGTCAAAAATAAAATATTTGAATGATGTGTCTTAAAATTAAAAAATTTAAAAACTTTAAATTCTTTATTTGAATAAAATGGCAATATGACAGTTTTAAAAATCCCATTACATTTCCACTCAAACACAAACTCTTAAAACTGAGTAAGTAAAAATTAATAAATTAAACAAAATTATATTACACAAACGGTATTTCTTTTAACATAATAAAATACTAATACATTTGAAAAATATATATCAAAATTGTACGCAAAATGTATTATTTTTAACATAACACTTTTTTATATTTTCAAAATAAAGTTATAAAATTAGAAAAAAATAAAATAAAAGAAAAGACATAAAATGACACATGAAGTTGTCCTGAATTTTTTGAAAAGACACCTTAACTATTAGGGTGTCCTATTACCCCCCACCCCCACCCACCTCCCAAACAATCTTGAACTGATATTAATACTCATTTTTCGTCCACCTAGCATAGAGAGTGTTAGGGGTGGCAAATGGGTTTGGATCAGATTTGGATGGATTGAATATGGATTGAGTTAAAATCGATTGAATCACAATCCAACCTTATAAAATATGGGTAAATATGGATTTGGTTAAATATGGTTTGGGTAAAATGGTTGTAACCCACTTTAATCTCTTAAAGCCAAAATATATTAAATCAAAGCTAAGTTCTTAAAACTTCAACCCCTACCATCCCACCCCTACCCTTACCACCCCACCCCTGTACCCCCCACCCCCAAAAAAAATAAAAAAAAACATTTTTGTTTGAAATTTCTGTTTTTTGACAAAAAAAAAAA
>JAJOOR010035171.1:0-15877 GCA_036250505.1 Solanum acaule | reverse complement strand
CCGCGCCCGGGCAAGTAAGAGTTTTTTTTCAAAAAGAATTATAAAAGAATTTTAACTAAAAATTGGGTCGGGGGAGTAGGGTGAGAGGAAATGGTGAAGTGAGGTGAGAAAAATATTTTACATTTTATTTTATAAATTTTTTTGGGTTAGTAATATTTTAATTTTTAACTTTAACTAATAGTAAATACTTTTTTCTCTTTTAACGGTGTGAAACTTATTGTTTTTAGTTTATTTTTAAAAATATCTTTATAAATTGGAAAATAACTTAATCTGAATTTACTATTAACTCTTAATGAGAAGTTAAATTATATAAAACATTGTATTTTAAACCTTTAATAATTCTAATTGTTGTTCGAAAGTCATGAAAATTAAATTTGAGTGTAGTTGGATTTAGTTACACGTTTGTTTGATCAAATAATTACTTAATTAATAGAAAAATAGATATAATTGAGAAGAAATTATTATACTTTTCAATTCTCAAGGGGAGATTAAGAATTGTATGTTATTTCTAGATGTAATTATAAGGTAATCTTTTTAAAATTCTTCCTCTCTTTTTTTCAAATATATTTTTCATAGACAAAGCAAATTTTTCCATTTCTTCCCCCACATACCTCCTAATTGTGTCCTTCCAAAATTCTGCAATCGTTAGCACTCCAAGTATGTACTCTTCCAACGTTTTTAAATTTTTGTTTCTTATTTATTATTAGACCAATTTTTTTGTCTCGTATATCCTATAATCATATAATTGCTAATCAAAATCATCCAAATAAAATTCTATATTTTTGTCTAATAGATAAGTTTACTTTAGTGGTAGGATAAATTAATCCATCATTAAAAAAATTTATAAATCAATTTAAGTAACAATAATATTGTTTATTTGGAACAGATTGGATATTATTTTTTTATATTCTAGTTATAGTTATTGAATATACTTTTACCGAAAAATATTTATAATATAGACAAACTTATCTACATGTTAATCTAACCTTTTTATTAACTATATAATTATATTTGTTCAACCAAAAATGATTTTTTTTAAAATTACATTCTGGCAACCTGTGTGATTATTAGATTGTGTAATTACTAATATTACAAGTGACACATGCATGGCTTTTCAATAAATATTACTTATAATATATTTAAAATCACAAACTTTATTTCTTTTGAAAATTTGGTAGCCAATTAAACAAGTTCACATGAATTAAAATTGATGAGTATTAGTAGTTGTCAATTTTCAATTTCTTATATCACATTATTATATGCCCTTTTACATATTCAAAACAAGTCCTAACTCTCTTATCCTTGCCTATATAAACACCAATCTTTACCATTCAACAACACCCTCAAATTTTCAGATTTCATCCTTTTGAAACCACTATACACACAAATAGATCATTAACAATGTTCTAACATACATACAAAATTATTGTTTGTTTCATTAGCTCTCTATCACTCTTTTTTTGTAACAATGGGTAGTGGAGATCACAAACACCACCATCACCATTTGAATTTGCATGTTCAAGTGCATCTACCTCACATCCATTTTCACCATCACCATCACCATCAACACGGTCATGGGATAAAAGAAATGATAGGCATCCCAAAGGGTTGTCTTCCAGTATTGGTAGGTCATGATGGTGAAGAACAACACAAGTTCATAATCCCTGTGATATACATTAACCATCCACTTTTCACACAATTGTTGAAAGGTAATGAAGAAGAGTGTGAACTTCATCATGATGGTCCTATGAATATCCCTTGTCATATCGAAGAATTTCGATACGTTGAAGGTATGATTGACAAAGAAACTCATGCCACTGGACACCATAACCACCATGCTTGGTGCTACAAGGCCTGAGGTTTACGACTTTAACTTCTATATAATAAAAGCGTAATATTCACTTCTACTATAGTTATGGATATGAGATAAATTCGATATTTATTTGTTATCTAGCTATAGATACTAGGTTGTTTTTTTTTGGGTGATTTATTGTGATCGTTCATTATTGTATACCTTGTCTTTATGTTTTCATGTGGTCATATTTGAGAAAATAATCTCTTGTGATCACTTAAAATTTGAAGAAAAAAAAATTGTTCCAATTATAAAGATCTCATGTGTTGATTTTGTAAATTTTGTATGTTACTTTTTATTTATCTCCAATTAATTGATCATGATAAAAGATAGTTCTCTCCTAACCAAAATTGTGTTAGTATACGTAGTTGGGACTTGGGATCGAGGACCTAAGTTTAATATACAAATACAACCTTCTATTATCAATTCAAAAAACTTTTAACTGTTAAATTTAATCATAAATCCAAAAGAAAAATTGAAAGACCCACTTTCTTCAATAAGTTTTTTTTTCAAGCTCAAAAAATTCAACAATGGTATTCTTCAAAAAAAAAAAAAAAGTCCAACTAAATCAATCCTAATGATAAAAAAATAATTATGTGTTATTCCATGAGTTTTTTCTTTAAAAAAACATTTACGGAGTTAAACTTCAAAAAATACGTTTGGTCATAACATTTTGAAATTCAAACTTAAAGATGAATTCAAAATAATTTTAATTTACATTCATGGCCAGATTGAAAAACACCAAAAAATTATTTTCATTTTTTTTAATTCTAAATTACTCACAAAATTAAAAAATAATTTAAATTTGTATTCATGACTAAACACAATTGCTAATTTTCAAATATCTCTTTTCACTTAAAAATTAAATATTACTTTATTAATTAGCCTTAGTTTCATTTTTAGCCAACCGCCGTTGCAAATTTTCATTTCCAGTATCTCTCAAAAACGATTTGAACTTCATTACCTTTGCTCTTTTCCGCCTTCCTTTCAACTTGTGTAATGCAATCAATCAACACAATTTCATTCATCAACAAAAACAAAGTGTTAAAGGACAAGAAATTGTATATAAATAATGGTTGATAGAATAATAAAAATGGAAAATTACGCGGTTAAGCAAACTTATACTACTTAATTATTCATTATAGCTATATATAGTTTGCTATAATTACCACTCGCGACTAATATAAATCATTAATTACGTGGGCTGACTTCGAGTTTGTATAATTAGTCACATTTGTATATTTCACAACTAACAATTCTTTGTTTTATTTGTATTTGTATACAATGGTTTGTATTTGTATATGACGATGATTTCCTTTGATTTTTTAGTTTTGTCACCATATATATTCAATCTTTTTGTGTATAACTTTTTAAAGTTTGTATAAACGTGTAGTTTTCGGATATTGTATAATATAATTTATATAATGTGATTTGTATAATATATTTTGTATAATTGTTTAAAGTTCATATGTTTATGTTTGTATCAATTCGTTATTTCGAGTTTTATCCTATTTGAATAATTCCAGACTTTATATTACTCAATTATACAAAAACACGTGAATTATACAAACGTGCCTGTGAATTATACAAACGAGATGCGAATTATACAAATTACTGCCCAATCTCTCTAGCCTCTCCCCTCCCTCTCCCAATCTCGCTCGCCAGATATACAAATACATATGTATAATATACAATTATCTAACCGATATACATATACAATCACCTCTCTCCCACTATCTGCCTTCTCTGGCTCACCTCTCTCCTCCCTATCCCTCTCCCTCTCCCAATCTCGCTCGCCACTCTCCTCCCTATAACATGTAGCTACAAATCGTAATTTGTAAATTATAACTATGAAGCGTAATTAGACTATTTTTGAGTGGCTATATGTGAAATTTCCCTTAATAAAAATGGTTGAGAATGCAATTTTTAATCCAGCGACATGGTAAATAAATTAAACTCTTTCTCAAGTCTCTCTTGTAGTTCTCCTCTCTTGCAATATGTTATTTTTGTTGGTAGATAAATATTATATTATTGACGTTGGTCAGCAGAAGACAAAAAAGGGTTTTAACTCTGTACTAAAGACAGGTATCATTTGTAGGATTACTGAAAGAGAAAAAAAGAGCCTTATCTAAGAACTCTTAACTTTAGGCACTTATCTATGTGAAACATGATGGAACAAATATTTTAAATTTGAAAAAATGAATCATTTTGTGGGAATACCAAAATATTGATGAAATATTCGCAAAATAGAACATTGAAGAGATAATATGTATAATGTATCATGTATTTGCAAGTTTGTAAAAACATGTCATTGCAAGCATATCTCTATAAAAAAAACATGAAATTATGTGATTTGTCAATATAACATCTAAGAATATTCCGATAACTTGTTTATGAACACCCGAAGTTCTTAGGTGCCACATAGAAAATATGAAAATCTACTTGTGCACACCCGAAGTTGGAGGGTATAAATGTTAAATGAGGCCAAGTTAAAGAACATATTTATATATTATGTCTTATACAACTATACTATCAATTGAACAGGGTTTAATGATTATTGGGGGTGAAAATTCAGAAATTTGAAGGCTTACACATTGTTGGTGTTTCGATGCTTCGGGCTATTCTAGACTTTAAGATTTACTTCAAAAAATATACCCTTTTGCATTGTATAATATTGTATATGTATAGATTTATACATTATTTTATATGTATTTAAAATGTACATTACTCTCCGCTATATTATTGATTTATATATGTTCTTAATGTTATACTATGTCTTTAATGGTAGGTTAGTACGCAGAATAAGACAAAATATTCCAAAATTCAGCTTAGGATAAAACTTATATATATAGTGTCAATTAAATAATGTAACCAAAATTTTATCTTAGACTTAACCATGTCTATATATAATTTGATTACTTGAGATGATGTAGTGCTTGTTGGCCATTCCTACATCACCCACTCTTCACACATCACCACAAGGGAAATTAACTGTGTAAAAAGCTATCCTCAATAATGAAAGTAAATCATAAAAGTGCATATGTTACGATAGGCGAATTCAAGGTTAGGAGTTTTGGGGTTCTAAATTTAATTTTTTTGGGGTTCACATGTTAATATACATATATTTATTTAATTTTCTAATACAAATATACGGTCTACTAAAAAGCTAGTGAATTTGTCTGAACCCATGAACCCCACCTAACTCCGTCTCTATGTTACATGACAACATTGGCAGTACTAATAAGTAAGATACATTAATAAATAATATTTATTGTTGTGGAATTATATCGGATATATTGTATTATAATAAGTAATATAAGGTAAGTTTGTAGTGGAATTAATGGATAAGAACATATATAATGTCCCCAAAGGGACGGAATATAGATAGTGACAATGAGTAAATTTGTTAGTGGGCAATAATAACACATTATAGATTGAAGTTCAAGATTATGACTAGAGTACCATTAACACTACCATTTTTATCCCATTTTACACCAATCAAATGTTTTGTTTTAGAATTTGGCTCATTTCCAATTTTCCCACAAGCTTTTATACACAAAATATTGGCTTTTTGTCATATATTAACTTATATGTGAAAATTATTTAATACAAGTAAAACTAAACGGTTTAGAGTCTTATTTTATTTTATTTTTACTTTTGACTTGGTGTTCGATATTTATATTAAGGTCCAATTAAATTCATGTTTAAGTATTACATGATTCATTTTTAAAGGTGATATTCTAGTAGAAGTTTTTTCATTTTCAGAAGCACATACTCTCGAAATTTCTAATTAAAAGTGAAAAAATCTTAATCATTCCATCACAATTCTTGATCATCACTCCCTTTTTCGTCATAACAAATCTAGCATTAGATTGGATCGTCCCCTCCTGTGCCCATTTTCACCGTAACTTGCGGCTCCATTAATCCCGCTTATTAATTTGTATTTTTCTATATTTTTTTCCACATAGTTTGCTTGATAAAATAATAAAAATAATAGCCTCGTATTTGTTGGTAAGTGTAAAATAGGGTAAAATAGTATATCTTTTGAAATATTTAATTATGATTAATTAAGTAATATGTATTTTTATATTTTGATTTGTCGATTGATAGTGGAAAAGCTATAAATTATAATGCCGAAAACTCATCATTTTTTATGTACTAATTTGCAATTTGCAGAGCTTAATAATTGTTTTGATGAACTAAATATTGATCGATTGCTTGGTATAGTTATAACTAGTTTGAGTTCAAATAATTCTTTTACAAATTATGAAATTTGCAACATATTATTGCCTATCACTATTGGAACGGCGGAAAAAAAATATTCTTCTATTAAAAAGGGAAAAAGGATAAATATATTCCCGAACTATCATAAATGGTACGTCAATATCCTTCGTTATATTTTTGGGTTGTGTATATCCTTATCGTCAATATTCCGGAACGTATATACCCTTAGGATGGACGGAGGGACACGTGTCATAATCTTAAAGGCCTAGCCAAATTTAATTTAATTTTTACCCACAATTTAAAAAAACTCACCCATTTTTCATAATTTCAACCCATCCATAACCCAGTTAAAAACTTTCTTCTTCCCCAATCTAACCTAACTAAACACCCACTCATGTCAGTTCTCCCACAAATTAATTTTTTTTCTTTTAGTCATTCGAGCCCCGCGCATAATAGATAAGCAAACACCATCTGATTTTACACTTCTTATTCGGTGTTAGCATAGTTGTCGTGCACCTTGTCAGCACAAACAAGTTGTGGGCTGCTTCATTCTCTAGTTTATGTTCAATCATGGTGCGTGTTCTGTGTTCCTAGAGGCATGAAAAGCTGGATATGCAATAAAAGTTAGGGAAATATCAAAAGTTGTGGAAAGTTAAAAGTGGCTTTCTGATGGATTGAGTGTGGGGAAGAGATTAAGATTTGATGATTGCTTTATAAGTGAAATTGAATTAAGGGATTTGAGTTTATCATGTTTTTCCAATTTCATACAAAATCAAAATCTTTATGAGTGATTTCAGCCAAATTAATTGAAATATTCTACAAAGGTTTTTTGTTGAAGAAGATGAAGAATAAGAAATTGTCCAAAGGATTTCTGGAAAAAAAAATTCTCTTCTACTTCGTTTGAAATAATTGTTCAAAACTAAATGTTTGAATAAGTTTTTGTTCTAGAAGTTAAGAAAAGAGGAATTTGAGAGTTTTGATTGTCTTACCGTAACTTCTCTTTTTATTTTGGGTGCTTTTGGTTACAATTTGGGTTATGGATGGATTAAAATTGTGAAAGATGGGTGGGTTTTTTTAATTATGGGTAAGAACTAAATTAAATTTGGATAAACCGTTAAGATCATGACACTTGTCCCTCCATTTATTCTAAGGGTATATACATTCCAAAATATTAACGGTAAGGATATACACAACCCAAAAGTATAACGAAGGGTATTGACATACTATTTATGATAATTTGAGGATATATTTGTTCTTTTTCCCTATTAAAAATGATATACGTAGAAGAATTAGTGATGAATTTTTGAATGAATATTGATTTGTTATATAAATGATGAAGTACTTGAAAGTGAACCTAATAAGGCAATCATTGATTGTTTTCAGAATATGACAAGTCATCGAGTACCGTTATAATGATAGTGTTTTTATTTATTATGATGGTTTAAGAGATTGTTACTCTTTATATATTATTGTCCTATTATTATTTTTTTAACAAAACATTACTTATTTTTTGTCCTATTATTATTGATATTTTTATTTTATTAAAAATTCACAAACTTAAAATTTTGGAGTCGTTTTTGTGCTTCTTGTGTGAAATAATTAACCAATTAAATCGTTGATTACCCTTGGAACATGCATTTCCATACCTCTTTTGAACAACTTTCCATACTTCTTCTTAGGTTAATCTTTCACACAATAGTGATTTAATTAATTAATTATCCCACGTAAAGAGCGTTTGCAAATATAAGGTAGAAATATTTCCAAGCTAGGCAGTGTGAAATGTAATTGATTGGTACATTTTAAAATTTACTATAGGTATTGAATCAAAATAAAACCTAATTAAGATATCTAAATAAAAAAGTTATGACAACTTTAACATTTTGTTTGGATGATTGTTACGCATTGCTTCATAATGTATCATAGTGTATTGTTTTCATGAATACAATGTTTGGATATATTTTATTGTTCTCTGTCGTTACATAATGCCAGACATTTATAATTTGAATGATAAACCTACAAGAAAAGTAGTGTACGGGGTATAACTAGTATGAAAAGGTAAGATAAAAGATGAAATGTAATTATTGAATAATAAATAAAGACAAAATGAGAAGAAAATATTAAGCTAATTAAATTACGCTTACACACTTTTTCTTACTGTCAACCAGTCATACACAAATCTTAACAGAACCAACAAATTCAAAAAAATCAATTTTCTTCTCCCTTCATCTTTCTCCCTGTTCATCGAAGAATCATTCAAATTAGATTTAAATTTACCAAAAATTTGATAAGACACATAATGAATAGTTGTTGGACAAACAATTTCTTTTGTGAGTCTCAAATCTAGAATTGCAGGAGATCGATGAGATGAGAAAAAACTTGAAAATTCGATATATAGTAGAAGGAAATCACGGGGAAGTGTTGTTGACAATGGGATTCAATCCCTGACAAATTGTAACAGGCTAGCACAATTCAAAATTCAAAATTCTTCTTCCATTCTTCCAAAAGACTCTCAATTTTTTAATCAAAATTGTCGACAAAAATTCGAGATACATTGCAGATTAATACAATATTCTTCTTCTCATTCTTCCAAAAAACTCTCAATTTTTGAATCAAAGTTGTCAATAAAATTTTGAGATACACTGGAGATTCGATACATCATTGAGGTGAAAACAAGAGCCTTGCTTTTCAATGTATCCGTTATGCATTAATACAATAGACAAAAAGGCTGAAGTGATACATAGGCTTGCTGGATCATCTATCCCTTTTATAATGATGTGTAATTGTTTATTGAATTGTGTTTTCGAGATGGATATATTTATTGATACATTACTATTTATGTATCTTATTTCAATTGATAAGTGTTGTATTTCACTAGATACATTAAATAAGTAATTGTTGTCAATAAGTTGTTAGGTTTGAGATCGATACATTATTGTTTGGTAACTGCTATGTACCAGATATATTTAGTATAAATTCGAATTTATGTATCATACCTATAAAATTAGTGCATGATACATTATTATTTATGTATCTTATTTTGTTTGAGAAATACTATATTTTATATAATAAAAAATATACATTATACATGTAATTGTTTCAAAATAGCATTTTTTTTTGTGATACATAGCACAAAATTTATGTATCAAGTACATTTATATTGAACATGATAAAAACTAATCGAAGATTCAATAACATTAGAGTTATGCATCAATACCTTAAATATGAACATGGTACATTACATAAAACAAAGGCTATTATAGCAGTATTCTTCTCTCATTTAGCATGACTATTGTTGTTTTCGATCGTCAAAGAAAACTATTTTTTTGTTGAGTAACAACAACCTTGTTGGATTTGCTATAAGGATTATAGGTCTCTTCAAGATTTGTTCCTTGACAATAGCAGCTTCTTTGAATTGGTTGATAGTTGGAACAACCTATTTGAATTGGTTGAAAGTTGGAACAACCTATTTGAATTGGTTGAAAGTTGGAACATCAGAAGTATGACACAAATATACTCCAAAAGCAGTGCCCGCCAAGAATGTTATTGTCGTACCGATTAATCCCATCTTCTATTGAATTGTTGAAGAGAATAGTAAAGACGAAAACTACCTATTCAGTTGTTTGAATCCCATTGACTGGAGAGAGAAACCTTTTTGTTGAAGAATAAAATAGTTAGTTAAGGAGTCATTAAATTAGTTAGGAGTTAGCTATACTGTTGAGACAAGTTGGTGCAGATTAATTGCCAGTTGTTGATGAGCTGTAAATATTAGTTTAGATTATCTTCTTGTTTTCCTCTATAAATATTATTCAATTCATTGTAATGTAAATTTAGTTTTCCAGATAATAGACAAAAGATATTTTCTCCCTCTCGTTTGTATGTTCTTAGTTCTCAAATTACTCCATTGTTAATATTGAAGGAGTTTCATCATGGTATTAGAGCAGCAATGGTGAATTGCTCGTATCCTGGAACTTCTGGCCTAGTTTTTTTATTGAGATCTGATTAGGCGAGATTTCTGTAATTTTCAAGCTCACAACAATAGTGATGAACGAAGAGAACAACACTGAGGTAACTTCCACTGGTTTGACCACCACAATTGATGCCAATCATCCTCTGTTTCTGCAAGGATGTCATACACCAGGTAGCTCTCTTATCTCCTTTCAGCTAATTGGTCCTGAAAATTATGCATTGTGGAGCAGATCTATGAGGATTGGGCTCTTAGGGAAGAGCAAGATGGGATTAGTTGATGGACGACACACGAAGGACAAATTTCCTCCCTCGCTTCACGATTTATGAGAGAAGGTTAATGTTATAGTCCTATCGTGGATTATGAGCTCAGTGCGCAAAGAGCTCATTAGTTGTTTAACATACGCCTCCAGTGTTTGTACGGTATGGAGTGATCAAAAGGAAAGGTTTGACAAAGAGAATGAATATAGAGTGTTTTAGTTGCACAGAGAAATTACAACTCTAACACAAGGAACTTCTTCAATTTCAAGTTACTTCACCAAATTGAAGGATATATGGGTAGAATTTGACTCATTAGTGCCTTGTCCTGGTTGTATATGTCCAGAATCGAGGAAGTATGCTGAGCATCACCAATATCAATGACTTCTACAATTTTTGACTGGTTTGAATGAAACATATTCGCAGGCAATGAGTCAGATCTTGATGATGATTCCTATCCCTAACCTTAACATCAATAAGGCATATGCAATGCTTGTGTCAGAGGAGAGTCAAAGGAATTTGGGAAAGTAGGTGATAATTTTGATGGGATAGCACTGTTCAGCAGCAAAGGACCTCAACATGGTTTCTTTGGATCAGGATATTCTGGGAAGTCTGCTTCAGCTGGATCTTCTGGGCCTCTTGGACCTGGACCTTATGAAAGGGGTAATTACAAAGGGAAAAATGGGCATCTATTTTGTGACTATTGTAAGTGGAACGGTCATACAAGGGAGACATGTTATAGGCTACATGGATTTCCTGAAGACTCCAAACCAAAGAAGAATAACACTTATTCACCTCAGTACTCAGCTAATGCAATATTAGACTCTGCAGGTTCTGATGCTTTCACCTGCAGGAATTCACAGCAAAAAGATGTATCCTCTTCGAGTTCAAACCATAGAGGTGGCATGATGTTTACTCGGGAACAATATGATCAGATTCTAAAGATGCTTCACAAAGAGGTACCAGTTGACTTAGACAAAAATATGGCAGGTATGCCTCAACTCTTTTTAGCAACAAATAGTCCAGTTTTTAGGAAATTGATAGTTGATTCAGAGGATACCAACCATATGGTTTACAATAAAGAGGTGTTGGAAGGGATTAGCCTTATAAATGATAAAAAATACTAGAAGAGTTTATTTACCAGATAGATCTACAATAGACATTGCTTGTGTAGGAAGATACAACCTAGAGAAGGCTGGCACCATAACTAATGTGTTATGTATTCCTGAGTTAAAACACAACCTTCTATCAGTATCCAAATTAACCAGGGACTTAAAGTGTGCTGTCACTTTTTTTCCTGATCTGTGCGTTCTACGGGATCTTCACAATGGAGTGGTAAAGGGGATTGGTAGAGAGGTTGATGGATTATACAACATTCAGATGCCTGTAAAAGAAAAACATAAGTCTGAAACAATGGCATCAAACACAATCACTAGTAATGAAGCAAATAGCCTTGCAGATATGGAGACCTAGCATAGAAGACTTGGACATGTACCTGCTAAAGTGTTAAGGCAGATTTCTACCTTGAAGTTTCAGCCTGGATGCTCTGACATTCAGCTTTGTAATGTTTTCCCTCTTGCAAGGCAAACTAGATTGCCTTTTCCAAATAGTCTAAATAGATGTAGTAAACCTTTTCACACCATATATGGTGATGTCTGGGGCCATATAGAGTTCCTAGTTATGATGGTTGCAAATTTTTTCTCACATTAGTAGATGATTGTAGCAGGATGACTTGGGTGTATATGTTGAGGTTGAAGAGTGATGTCATTGTTGTACTGAGACAGTTTCTTAGCTTAATAAAAACTCAATTCAGTGCAAATGGGCAGATTTTTAGAAGTGATAATGGTACTGAATTTTTTAATTCCAGTTGTACAAACTTGTTCACTTCTTCAGGCATTATCCATCAAAGCTCTTGTGTACACACACCTCAGTAGAATGGGTTGGTAGAAAGAAAACACAGGCACATCTTAGAGGTTGCAAGAGCCATCAAATTACAAGGTTTTCTACCCCTCGGGTTTCGGAATGAATGTGTCCTCAGTGTTGTTTATGTGATTAACAGACTGCCTCTACATGTGTTATCTGGCAAGTCCCCTTTTGAAATCCTCTATAATAGAGCTCTTTCTTTACAACACATGAGAACTATTGGGTGCTTATGTTTTGCTACTACTCTATATCGTGGGGACAAATTCTCCTCCAGGTCTGTTGCATCTATAATGATGGGGTATTCATCTACACCGAAAGGGTACAAGCTCTATAATGTTAGTGATAGTTTTTTTGTAAGCATATGATGTTTTATTCAAGGAACAATTCTTTCCCTTTCAGAAGCTAAAGACCAAAACACTACAGTTGTTTCCAAATGGTGTTCTCTCACCCCTAGAGTCTGACCCTGTTACTATACTTGTTCATTTGTGTTCCTCCAGTTCTCCCCCTCACTTGGATACCACTCTACCTTCCCCTTCTTTAACAGGTCCTCTTCTAGAGGTCACCATTCCTTGTGCTCAGCCTCAAATGGCTCCTCTCAGACAATCTACTAGGATAAGAACTATTCCTACTTGGTTGAATGAGTATAAGTAAGGTAAACCTACTTTAGTTCCTTCTTCCAGTTCTTGTGTCAATCCTATGAAGAACTACTTATCCAATGTCAAACTTAGTCCTTCATACCAGGCTTACTTGTCTAAAATTACACCTGCTAGGGAACCTCAGTCTTATAATGAAGCTATCCAAAATCCAATGTGGATTGATGCCATGAATGTGGAGTTGAAAGCTTTGCAACACAAACAGACTTGGTCCATTGTAGACCTACCTCCTGGAAAAATTCCTATTGGTTGTAAATAGGTCTTCAAGGTGAAATATAGAGTTGATGGTGAAGTTGAGAGGTACAAGGCTAGGTTGGTAGCCAAGGGCTACAATAAAAAAGAAAGTATAGACTATCGGGAGACATTTTCTCCTATAGTCAAAATGGTTACTGTCAAACTTGTTCTTGCTATGGCTGCTTCTAATAACTGGTGTTTGTATCAAATGGATGTTTTTAGTGCTTTCCTTTAGGGTGATTTGGTTGAAGAAGTTCACATGATCCCTCATCCAGGATTTGTCAGTCAGGGGGACAATGGTTGCCAGCAAGCTTGCAAACTGCACAAATCCCTCTATGGGCTCAAACAGGCATCAAGACAATGGAATTAGAAGCTTGTTGAAGCATTGACCAGTTCAGGGTTCAAATAAAGTCATTTTGACTATTTATTGTTCACTAGAAAAGTGGGAGACAACATAGTGATTATTCTAAGTCTATGTTGATGATTTACTCATCACAGGCAATGATCATAATCTGATTCATGAAGCAAAAGCATCCCTGCAGGAGAGGTTCAAAATCAAGGACTGAGGTGAAATGAAATACTTACTTGGCATTGAGATAGCCAGATCACATGAAGGGATTCTTATGAATCAAAGAAAAATTGCTCTGGATTTAGTTACATAATTGGGACTGGCAGGAACTAGACCAGTGAACACTCTAGTGGAGTGCAATTAGAAGCTAACCACAGTTGAATATGATGAATATGTGGAAGAAGATGAAGATGTTAAATTGGATGATCCATGTCCTTATCAAAGGCTGGTTGGAAACTTATTATATCTCACCATGAAAAATTCAGCTATAACATATGCAGTGCACGTGCTCAGTTAGTTTATGCAATATCCAAAGAAATCTCATATGGATACAGCTTACAGGATAGTGAGATATGTGAAGAATGAGCCAGGATTGGGAATTCTTTTGAGTTCAGAAAAGTCATCACAATTGACTGCATTCTGTGATGCAGATTGGGCAGGTTGCCCAAACTCAAGAATATCTATCACTGGATATGTGATGAAGCTAGGCAAATCATTAATGTCCTGGAAGTTAAGAAACAAAGCACTGTTTCTAGGAGCTCGGCAGAGGCAGAATATAGAAGTATGGCTGTAGCTGTATTTGAAGTACTTTGGCTGGTAGAAATTAGCAAAGAGTTGGGAATTGATATTGAAATCCCAGTGAAATTGCTCAGTGATAGCAGGGCAGCAATCCAGATTGTTGCAAATCCCATATTTCATGAAAGAACAAAACACATTGAACTAGATCTACATTTCATTCGAGAAAAAATTCAAGATGGTACAATAAAGACAGCTCATGTGACCTCCAAGGACCAAGAAGCTGACTTGTTCACCAAGGCCTTAAACAAGTCACAACACAGCTATCTTTTACACAAGCTAGGAGTGTTGAACCTATTCACACTACCTAGCTTGAGGGGGAGTGTTGAAGAATAAAATAGTTATTTAAGGAGTCAGTAAATTAGTTAGGAGTTAGTTATACTATTAAGACAAGTTGGTGCAGATTAATTGCCAGTTGTTGATGAGCTGTAAATATTAGTTTAGATTAGCTTCTTGTTTTCCTCTATAAATATTATCCAATTCATTGTAATGTAAATTTAGTTTTCCAGATAATAGACAGAAGATATTTTCTCCCTCTCGTTTGTATGTTCTTAGTTCTCCAATTACTCCATTGTTATAATTGAAGGAATTTCATCATGAAATTCAAATTGAGATGAAAATTGTAACTGATAATATTTTGGAAGTGAAAATAGGGAGAAATTAAAGGAGTCGAAAAAGGAATGATAGAAACGTGGGTTTGAGTCTAGGATAATTATGTATTCGGAAGACTTGACATTTGGGGGAAAATTAGAAATTTTGGTTATATTTTAGAATGGTAGGGAATACTAGAAAATAAGGTGAATAAGAATGTGTATATATGTAATTTTTCCTTAAAATAAACCGTGTATTTAAATTAACAATACAATATAATGGGTAACAACCATTCAAACAAGGCGAAACTATCTTCGTATATACTCACTATTGATAAATTGAATTCTTTTAAAATTAAGTTTGAACCTGAAATAGAAGTATGCATGACATTAGGTTAGGCCTGGCAGGGGGACCGGGTCAGCCCGCCCCGGCCCGCGACCGGTTCGAGAATCGACTCGCCAGACCCGGTCCCGTACATTTTCACGGGTTGGGAGGGGTTCGGGATAGGGGACCGGTTAGGGGCTGGTTCACCCTTTGGGCCCGGTCCCGGCCCGGATGAACCGGCCGGTTCGCGGGATCCCTTAATATTTTTTATTTTTTTTGAATTTTATCCGTTAGGGCAACGGCTAGTGGCCCCCCCAACGGATTTATTCACCTTTTTTTCCCTTCCCCAACACCCCCTACCACCCCTACTTTTAATAATTTAATTTAAACCCTCAAGTTATCATAAATACACTTTAACCCACTTTTTATATTATAAATACTCATCTATCCCTTATTATTTCTTACAAAATCATATATTCTCTCATCTATTTTTTATATCCTCTCAAGTCTCAATCTTAAGTCTCAATTTTTTATTCCATTTAAGTCTCATATTATATCATAAATTCATAATACATATATTTCAATTCTAAATTTTCATATTATATCATAATATATATAATTCTCATATTTGCTATCAAGTATTGGAGTTCCAAATTACAAGTTACAACAAACTACAAGCTTCAAGAATCGGTTATAACGTCTGCTATTAAC
>JAJOOR010035170.1:0-17186 GCA_036250505.1 Solanum acaule | reverse complement strand
AGGTGAATAGTAGTTCTCCAAATTTGGAGAACTACTATTCACCTCTCTATAATTGAAGAATAGAGAGTGAAATAGAGAGTGGTTGGAGAACCCATTCTCTATTTTACTCTCCAAATATAGAGAATGGAGAGTAAAATAGAGATGGGTTGGAGATGGTCCAACCTTGATTCTCGCCCGACCTTGGATAGTTCAGGCGAGAACCCCCCGCTTGATTTGCCAAGAACTGCACTTCTTCATTGTACATGACCTTAAAGTGTGCTTCATCAGGATTTACTCCACTATTAATTCCGACAGCATTCACAGCCTTGGAACCACTTCCCATGACATGTTTCGTCTATAGGTCCATTTGGGTCATCATTTTGGCCATGTTTTCATCTCGCTCTTGGTTCTTTTCCATTTGTTCCTTAGTCAGCTCAAAATTCAAAGGAGACACCGGATCTTCTCTTGTGTACCATGCATGATTTATTTTCGTCATCTCGCCAAGAAGGGCTGATGCTATGTCAAATGGTTGTCTCATGATTCCACCTCGAGTGAGCTGGTCTGCAACACCTTTGTTGACCGGGTCAAGGCTCTGATAAAAATATTGCAATAACACATTATCCAGTAACGTATGAGTTGGACATCAAAGCAACAACTTTTGGAACATCAACGATGTCTCATGGATAGGCTTGTCATCAATACACATAAAGTTCTGAATACTATCCCTCAACTTGACCATCTTCGAAAGAGGGGAAAACCTTTCATAAAACGCATCGGTGAGCTCCTCCCAAGAAGGGATTGAATCCCTTGGTTTCGGTCAACCACTTTGTTGCTTTTATCATTAGAGAAAAGGGAAACAAACAAAGTCGGACTGACTCTTGCATGCTATTATTGAAAGAGAATGACCCATACACATCCACGAAGTTTCAGATGTAGTCATGAGGGTCCTCATGTGCAAGTCCTCCAAAGAGTCCCTTCATTTGCAACAGCTGCAACATGTGCTAGTTATATGAAACGCCACATTGCCCACGATATGAGGCAATCGAATAACACCCGCACTTTCCAACTGATCCTTATTGACTTCATGCAAATTTTCGATGTCATCGTTGTTCCCAAGTTGGTTAGCGTTACTCCCATTGACACTCATCTCCTCACTTGTTTTAGAGCATCCAAACAAAAAACACAAATAAGATAATTCAACTATAACAAAATCAGTTCACGACTAAACTTCAATAAAAGAATTCTAAACACCACTCCCGAGCAGCGGCGCCATTTTTTATAACGCTCAACTACACTTCATTCAATTCTAAGTAAAGGAAGTCACTAGCAAGTATAAACCCAACTAAGAGTTAGGGTCGATCCCATAGGGAGTGATACAGTAGAGAATTCGAATAAGAAGTAAAATTGTGTCCTAATCGTTTGTAGCAGTAGAGGTTTCGCAACATTAGATTAAATCAAAAAGTTTCGATGATTAATATGGGGGGATTTGGGTAACCAATTTACGACTACTAAAATGGGAAGTAAACAAATAGTTAGAGATCCTTGGGAGTGTGATAAGTTGAATGCTAATTTCGCGTAATGGGTGATTACTAGTTACTTAAACGTGTTAAATCTCGATGGGTAGGCTAGGTTTGAGTGCAATAGTCATTTCTCAATCAACTATTGTGAATCAAGTGAGTTCTTTCAAACCTCAACAAGCGAAGAACAATAGAACAACCCAATTCCTTAATTAATTCACTTTTTTGAAGCTGAATTTGTAAGAATGCAATTAAACCCACGTTCTCAAGGTAGATTCTTAAAGATGCAATCAATACAATCATCAACTAATAGTTCAACTCTAATACTTCTTTCTCAAGAAAGTATAGAGTACTAAACTAGAATTGCATTTTCAACTACAATTCCTCAACTAAAACAAGAACAATTAATTAAACCCACTTCAAAACAACAAAAAAATCAGTAACTAACAACACCTATTAGCTAATTATTGCATTCAACTACATAATCACACTCCCAAGAATAGGGCTTTTGCCAACCATAGTGAAAAACAAGAATCGTTACCAATGAAGTTTTCCTTCTGATTTGACAACGATATGCATATCCCAAATACTAAAATTTAAGCTAAAAATCTCACAATCTCTAAATCTTTACTCAAAAATGTAAAAACAATGTTCTAGAATGTAAAAACTGAAAAACCAAGAAGTGAACAATGTGGGAACTCCTTCTCTTCTTTTCAAAATTGCATTTATAATTCATAGGGAGTTTTATATAGCATGGATCTAGGCATTTTATAGTATAACATGTAATATTCATAGCTTCAGCCCAAAATTGATTAGTTATATTGTTAGCAATCATCATAGTTCTAGCCATTTCATGAAGGGTTCTATTTTTTCTTTCTTCTACTCCATTTTGTTTAGGAGTCCTGGGAGTAGAGAAATTGTGGTCAACCTCATGATATTGACAATACTGAACAAAATTAGAATTGTCAAATTCAGTTCCATGTAGTTATTAGTTGTTTATGAAGTTTCTATTGAAGTTTTCTTATTAATTTGAAGAAGTCTTCAAATGCATCTTCCTTTGAAGCAAGAAAATGTGTCCAAGTGTACCTTACAAAGTCATCTACTAGTACAAACAAATATCTTTTTCCACATCTACTCCTGACTCTCATAGGTCCGCATAGATCCATATGCACTAGTTCTAAGGACCTGGTTGAGCTTACCACCACCTGTTTAGATTTGAAAGATGATTTTACCTTGTTTTTCCTCGAGTACATGCTTCACAAATCCTTTCTTCTTTAAACATAGTTTTAGGAAGTCATATTAATAAGTATTTAGAAACAAGTTTGTTTAATTGTACGTGACTCGCATGACTTAGGCATTTATGCCATAGTAAAGGATCTCTGTCCACACTTAGGCATATAAGATTTTCGGCAGGTACCTTTGTAGTATCTACAATATATACATGCTTATATCTTTGTATAGTTCAGAAAGTTTCCTTTTTTTGAGATTTAATACTTCAACTCTTGTGGAAGAGAAAATTACCTTGTTTCCTTTATCACAAAGTTGTGATATGCTTAGCAAGTTGTGATTCAAGCCTACAACATGATACATATTTTCGATTGAGTGTTCATTAGTTTTACCTATTTTTCCAATGCCTTTAGTCTGGCCTTTTTGTCCACTACCAAATGCTACCATTCCACCTTTTCTTTCTTTAAGTCAGAGGAACTTTGATATATCTCCAGTCATGTACCTTGAGCAAGCGCTATCCATATACCAGTGTTGCTTGCTTCCTCTCACCTTTTCCTGAAAAATTCAAGGGTTAGATATTGAAACCCAGATTAACTTGGGTCCTTTATTTTGATCAAAAGAGTGAATAAGATCCTTGTATATCCAGTTAGGCTTTTTTTTCTTTAGTACATATATGTTCCTATGATAAGTGTCAATTTTAATATTTTTGGTAGTACTGATTCTGGTTTTAGGACAGGTGTTTCTAGAGTGACCCATATTACCAAAAAGTGTGCAGACTCTAAGAGTTCAATTCATAGTTTGATTATTTAAAACTATTCCAACTTTTATGTTATGGGTGTTAGTTCCCAGATGGGTTACAATCATGGAAGACTTAGTCCATTTATTTGCTTGTTCAAGCTCATATTTGATTCTAGCTAATTCAAAATTCATTCTCCTAGATTTTTCTTTTTTCGGAAAATAATTGGTCTTTAAGTCTTTTGACATCCTGTTCACACATGGGCTGATCCCTCTCCTCATCCTTTTCCTTGCCAATGACACTTAATTTTAAAATTTCAATTTTGAGAAACACGTTACAAGAATCAAGTTGATGAGTATTTTCTAGCAGAGCTTAGTTCTTTTCTCTTCACTTGGTATTGAGTTTTTCAAGATCAATGTTCTCAAACATTAGACTAGTCATTGAAGCTACCAACTGATCCTCGTCATTGTTCTGTTCTTGTATGGTATTTATGAGAGTGAGCATTAAAGAGGATATTTTTTTTTTAAAAAAAAGGGGCCAAAACTACCCTTGGATTATAGGAAAAGGTCTAAAAATACATTTCATCCATCTTTTGGTCTAAAAATATTCTTCCATTCACCTTTTTGGCTCACTTATACCCTTTTATTCACCTTTTTGACTAACTTATACCTTTATGACTAACAACCAAAGTTTTTTTTTTAAACAATATTTATTATGTGTCATTTTCTTATTGGATAAAATAAAAATCTCATCTCTATTAATTTTTTTCTGCATAATTTATTCAAATAAAAAAAATATATACCTCTTCAAGACCCCAATTTCTTTTTTTAAAAAAATCTAGTACTTTTTGTATCTACTCTAAAAAAATTTAAAAATAAGTTTGTTTTAGATAGTTAATATGTTATAAAAATATTAATAATGCCATAATTATAACAACATATTATGTTATTCATAAATCCTAAGCATTATCTATCTTCCTTTTTTAAAATAAAGAAAATGTTAACTTAAATTTTTTACTAATATGTGATAACTACTTTTCAAAGAAAAAGTTCCACAAACATTTTTTCTTAAAAGATTAACTCATTAAAAAAAGAAGAAACAAAAGCATATGGATGATCGTAGCCACAGGGAAAAGTAAAGAAGGAAAATAGAGAAAAACTTTTGTAATAAGAAAATATATTGTTATAATTATGACCTAATAAATTTGTTTATAAAATATTAGTTATCTATATCATGTTTAGAATCTTCATTTAATAAATTAAATCTTAGCCGTTAATTTTTTTCTTGTATCATGAGTCTTCAATCCATGTAAAAATTTGAGAAAATGGAGAGAAATAAATGGAGAGGAGTTGGATCAACAAATAAATAAATAATAAAAAACTACAATAGATACAAAAAATTACAAGATTTTTTTGATAAAAAATTTGGGTTCTTGAAGAGGTATATTGCTTTGATTTGGATAAATAATGGGAAATAATCTAATTGAGTTGGGGTCTTTATATTATCCACTAGGAGAATGACACATAATAAATATTTTTAAAAAAATAAAGAATAAGGAGAGAATGGTTAGTTTCAATGATATAAGTGGGCCAAAAGGGTGAATAAAAGCGTATTTTTAGCTTGATTATTTTTCTTTTTTTTTTACTTTTCCTTTTGTTTGTCGGTTCTCTTTTCTCATTTTCAACCCTTTGTTTTCTCCACTCAACTTCACACATAGGACAATCCTTGACTTGATGGTCAGTTTTACCACATTTATAACATCCATCATTCTGACCCTTTTTGTGTTCTTCTCCTTGGTTGGAGAAAATTTCTTTCTATAGTTCATGCCTTTTTTGAAATTTCTACTTATCAAAGCTATATTGTAACGACCTATTCCTGTCGTTATTGAAAAGCCAACAGGGAAAATTTTGGGGCCGGAAAACTTTTTCGTAGTATTTGGATTTTCCCAACCTAGTCTAGATTTGGACGAAATCGGAGTCTTTGAGGTGTAAGGAAATCTGGTAACAATCGGGTGATTTTTTTATGGTTTTGATTACATGAGTAGTTAGATAACTCGTTAAAGAATTCGTATGACTTTACGAAATTGAATTCGGGCGAGTAGAACTCCCGAAATTGATCTTAGCGTAAAGGGTATTTTTTGAGAGTCATGGGTTAGAGGTGTGTTGTGAAATGAGAGTCTTGGAATTCTTTAAATAGCTCACTAGTTTGTAAATGCCGCTTTGGCGCTGGGTTTCGCCGCTTTGGCGTTGGGTTTCGCCGCTCTGGCGGGGCAGCTGTGGCGGTTCAGACGCGACTTAAAGTCGTTAATAAACCCCTTAACAACCTCATTATGCACTTTTTGACTTTTAGATCTAAGGAACGAACCCCAGGCGACTCCTACTCATTTTTCACCATTCTTGATGCTAAAGGTAAGCTTTTCACTCCCTGAATCCTTTTTTCGATCTGTAGAACGTAATAGAATGGGTGAATATTGATGGGGGAAGGTTTTTTTTTATAGATTCTATGGTGGAACAACCCTAAATTGGATAATTAGGATCATGAGTTTGATCTAGTGTTCATAGAATTGTTAGTAATCTGGGTAATTAGTGATTTTTTATTGATTGCCGTATTATATTGATTGTTTGTAGACCAAGAACAAGCATAACTAATCCGGAAAAGGAAGGATCAGGTTTCTTAGGGTTTCAAGCTTGTTTCAAGGTAGGTGATGGTTGCGTTTCTATGATTGTGTGATGTATGTTTGTTCTTGCCTTATATGATACTTATATGTATATGAATGTTGCATTATTGATCACACTTGGTGTAAATGAGTTAGAGGAATGACGAATGGTATGAATCATGAATTAAATGTATGATCTTGAAGATATACTTGTGATTGTGATTGTGATTATGGTGTGTGAATGAGATCGGTTGCCACGTTCCGGCATAACATTGGGATCGGGTACCACATTTTGGTATGCTAACTGTTCGGGTTTGGGTTCCATGAGAGGACCAATGATTTGATATACTATGTGAAGTTGTTCGTTGTTCGTAAATGTTGATAATATTGTATATGTTGATATATATGCATGTGATTATAATGTTGTCTTGACTTGCTTATGTTGCACTTAGTGGGATAGCCGCGTGATCCTACCAGTACATTGTGGTTGTGTACTGATACTGCACTTGCTCTTATTTTTGTTGAGTATAGAGCATCTTCAAGTGGCTACTGTCAGACCTCGCTTAGGAGATCAGTGATTGTTGTTCGAATTCAAGGGTGAGCCAATTCTTTCAGGCTGCCAAGGGTTCTCTTTCGTCTATGTCCACCAGTTTCGGACTTAGACATTTGTTCTAGTTAGTTGGTTAGTTCATTAGATTGGGGTTGTATTCGTTCTTGTTTAGACTTGGTTCATTGACTTTCAGGTTCTAGGTTATTTCTTCTGCATTGTTAGTTGTTATATCTTTTGTTGAAGTTTATGGGAACTTTAGTTTTTAGCTATTATTTATGTTTTTGTATACTTGAATGCCTTAGTTTTTAGATTTGTTGTTTGGTTTGGGTTGTAGTAGTAGTTCTCCCACCGGAGTGTTAGTGTGGGTGCCAATCACGACAGTCTGGGTCGTGACATATATCCTCATCATCAATATCAGATTCATCATTCTCATTAGTTGCCTTGAGAGCAAGACTCTTATCTTTATTTCCTTCACTTCTTTTGGCACTTTCGTCATACATCTAATATGTCTTTAGATTCAAGCTCATCTAAGGTCATATTTGTTAAGTCTTTGGCCTCTCTTACTATAGTAACTCTGATTTTCCATGATTTAGGCATTCCCATGACCTAGGCAGAGTCCAAAGAATCTTATCTACATGTTCCTTTGTAGTGTATATTTTTCCCAAGGATATTAATTTGTTTACCACTATGGTGAATCTAGTGATAATATATTGAAGTGATTCTCCATTCTTCATCTTGTAGGACTCATTGTCAGTGCAAAGTCTAGCGATTCTGAACTTTCAAACTTGAGTAGTACCTTCATGTACGTTTAGAAGTG
This sequence comes from Solanum acaule, assembly GCA_036250505.1. Lineage (NCBI taxonomy): Eukaryota > Viridiplantae > Streptophyta > Magnoliopsida > Solanales > Solanaceae > Solanum > Solanum acaule. The sequence goes on along the minus strand of JAJOOR010035170.1, from coordinate 9,704 downwards.
TATCCCATATTTGTTTAGTAGTGGTACATGCAGAGATACGGTTGAACTCGTCAAGTTTGAGTCCACATATGAGAATGCATTCAACATTGGCAATATTTCCTAGCATCTTGTAGTCAACTTCTCTTATTGAGCCTTCCATTTAGGAATGTTCTTTCCTTCTTTGTCCTTGATTGTAGGCATAAAAAGTCCATCGGTAAATCTCATCCATAGTTCATAGTCTTCAGCTTGAATGAAGCACCATGAGTAGTATTACCCATTAAATAAGGGTGGCCTATTGATATGTTTTCTTTGACTGTGTCCAAGAGGAGGTGCATAATTCATAGTGATCTTACCTTGAGTTATTAGACTCTTGATTAAAATAACCCACTTTGATACCAATTGTTGGAATTATGACCTCTGGAATTCTTCTAAGGATCATGTATAAGCTATTTGATCCATAGAATGTTTAGTAGTTCAAAGTAAGTACATTTGTAATTGCCCAGCAATTTCAATTTTAAACCTTTATTAACTCAAACACTTCAAAGTACAAACAATTACAAACTAATGTAACTTAGGGAATTATAAACTCTAATTCGTAGACTCAGAACACAAATCCCTAGGTTTATGTTCTCCTGGATCTTCAAGTTGCCCCCAGCTCGAAGATCCAACTACACTAAAATTCACAACAAACAAATTACGACAACCTAACAAAGGACTCAAAAACAAACAGACTAAAACTCTTCAGTTGTGTTTCTTCGCAGCACTTCAATAAATCTTCAATTAGAACTCTCTCATAATAAGATTATGTTCTGCTTGTATCTCTCTATGTAAGTGCACAAGTTTCTTTGTAGAAAACCTTGTTCTATATATATATCAAACAACCTTTCCTTCTTTGTATCTAACTCACTAAAGTTATAGTGGTTCCTTTTCCTCATGTGATTCACAGTTCCCCACCGCCTGCATCTTTTCCAGCTCCAAGTCTTGTTTGTACTGGGTTATGTAAGATCGTGTTGAGTTAGCCTATTCCATGCATTTGTTTTTTACTTTGTCATTCTTCAAAATCTTCATTTACTGAATCCAACATAACACACTTTAAAAATATATGAGTTTAAATTCATGTGAGATTATCACGATCCAAAAAGTAAGGTCATGATGACACCTACCATAAGCCTTTTATGGGTAATATAACCATCCATTCAACAGAACACACAATAAAATATTTAAGAAGTAAGGAAATGTGGTAGATACCCAACTTTGTCAGAACCCATCAGTGGCTACCTAAAGTTTGCACCAACTTTCACTTAGACACCTCAACTAGGCTTTGTTTATTTTAGACACCTCATGTCGGATCCTACTGTGTCACTTTGAAACCTCTTTTACAATCAACAATAATACTAAGGAGAGTGTAACACACTCGCCGATGATGTGGCTAAGTAATGAATTAAATGAAGACACGTGGTAAATATATCATAAATAATTATGAAAGGTTATATTATGAATAATTTTTTTTAAACCTATTTAATTAATAAATTCTAAAAATTACATTTTAATAATTAAAAATATTTAAAAATTGCAACACCTCTTTCTTCTCACCGTCTCCATCTCTACTACCGCCATAACCATCTTCTTCAAAAATAACATTATCACTACCACTATCCTTTCCTTCAAATCCAACTAGACATGAACCAATTTTATCATACTGCAAGAAATATCTTCGTACAAATATAATCCATTAGAAACTAACAGATATTTCTCCCTTGCTACTCCAATGGAGATGAGAGGCGACCAACCTCTGGCTCAGCAAAATCAACCCCTGATCCTCCAGATAAAGAAATTCAAAACTCAATTACAGAAAATGTCAAAACCCCTTATTTAAATGCCTCCAATGGAGCTCAATCCTTTTCATTCAAATCCAACTATCATAATAATCAAACTTAACATTAATTTGGATTACAAGCTTTTACTCATAAGTCATAACCTAGATACCATAATCACTATCACCATCCCTTTCTTTAAATCTACCATTTTTTTTCTTCAATTATCTCCATAGCTTATAGACCAAAAAAACGAAAAGCCAAAAGCTTTAGAAAACGAAATGTTAGGATTTCAAAATTTGAATATTGAGGAAAAAGCTTATGTGCCACAATTGAAGCCGAAGAAGAAGAAACAACATGCTTCAATAAAGTTTCTATAGCTTCAAATACAGAGTTATACAAAAATTATGAGAATAACTTAAATGCATTCGATATTTCAAAATTAGATTGAAATTTTTTGAGGCTACATATTGTTGAATAACATTTGTATGATATTTTCTTCATCTTACCATTTATAATCACTGCCTTAAATTAAAAAAATAAATTAATGTGCTACATTCTGAAATGACATGGAAAGGAAGGTTGGATATATGGTGATGGATGGTGAAGGAAGTGTGGGAATGAGAGAGAAGGAAGGAGAAGAAATAAAAAAAATAAAAAAATGCAAAATTTAAGCATTTTACGCGCTTAAAATGTGTGCAATACACACACTATGCTAAGTCAACGAAAAGTGTCAAAATGACATAGTGAAACCTAATATGAGGTGTTTAATATGAACAAAGCCTAATTAAGATAGCTAAGTAAAAATTGATGCCAACTTTAGGTGGACACCGATGGGTTCCGCCCCTAACTTTCACTAATAAAAGACATAAAGTGTGAAAGTTAGCCAATACTCAAAACCCAATTCCACCTGTACAAGAGCTTTTAAAAGATAGTACAATTGTTCACTACTTCAAAACTATCTAGAGTATCAAAAGAAAATAATGATAACATGGATGAACCTAGAATGTTGATCCGAACGCAGATAGCGTACAATAGCTTTGAAATAAACAAAATCTTGTAAAAGTGAGAATTAGTATGACAAGGATACCTACTTTATGATATTATTCAAGAAGTTCGTGTAATGCTGGTAGATAATGACAAAAAGTTTGCCAGTGAGATGATTCATTTGCTAAAATCATATGAATATAAAGGTGACATCTTTTAAGATATTATAGAGAACTTATAATCCTTAAACAAGGAAATTATTTTAAGAAAATTAGATAGAATTAAGTTAAATCAAAGAATTTGTTTTAGAGATGTAACATTTTATAAACAAGACTTTAGCAAATAAATCACCTCAATAACAAACTTTTTACCATGATCTACTAGTACCACACGAACTTCATATGCACACTTTAACTACTCCTCTTCGATGGATATATTATCTTCTTGCATATGGACAAAAACACTCATATTTAAGATTGACAAAAAAGTGATGCACAACAACTTTCTTAACTTTGTTGAATGAGGGACCTTGGCTCAGAAAGGATTGAATATGTTTGGTGATTTATGGTAGATTTTATCAATGATTATTGATTCTTGGCTTAGATGAGAAATTTCAGTGAGAAAGTTGGTATCACAATGGAAAAAGCGATAATGATAGATACAAAGATGCATTAAGTAAATACAGTGATGAGCCTGTATATAGTGGTGAAAAATGTGGTATTTAACAATTGAATATAAAGAGGAATGAATAGATATTTGAGGTATGAAATAGGTGAATACAAAAACAACAACAACAATATATCCAATGTAATCCCACAAGTGCGGTCTGGAGAGAGTAGAATATACACAGACCTTATTACTACCTCATAGAAGTAGAGAGGTTGTTTTTGAAAGACCCTCGATAAATGGATGAGTGTGTGTATATATATATATATGTGTGTGTGATACATCCTGTGTACTACTGGAAATACATTTTGTAACAAATTACGATGAGATATGGTATAGAAATGTAGTCTGTGATTGGTAAAACTAAAATAAAGAAGAACAAACATGGAAAGAGTTAAAAATTTGATGGGTATATGTCATTTGAGATACTTTATGTATAGCATTCAATCACGTGTTTCAAGAATGTCCTTTTCAAAAAAAGCATCTTTTAATAAAAGAGATTCATTTAATGCAGAGCAGTATGAGATGCAATAAAAGGTTTTGGTGGGATAACAAAAGTAAAAGAAAAAAAATACAAGAAATAAAATATGGACAGATACAATTGGAATAGTTTAGGGGGGGGGGGGGACCTATTTACTACATAAAACATGTACTTTAATGGACACTTTAGGGAGAGGCATATAAAAGAGGTATGGAAAAAGGAAAACGGAAAAAGAAAATTCTCCATGTCTAGGTATACATGGAATTTGTTAAATTTTTGGGTAAGGCAAGAGTTGGAACAAATAAGAAATGTAGATGTTATATAATTTCTCTTTGTATATGTTTGTGTTATAGGTGATTTTAAAAGAACAAAACTCAACATGCTTTGAAGATTAAGCAAAATGATGTAAAATTACCGGTGTATCTTATTATTTTACATTTTGTGTGAGGATGAATATGAAAAATATCAGAAATTCGTCAGTATTTATAAGAGTTCTTCTAATATTAGAAGAGGACTATACTTTTGTGTTTTTTGAGACTTGTATAGATAATTTCATACCTAGTTTTATGTCGTTTACAAACAAAATAATTACCATTCAAGATATAAACAAATACATGTGAAATATCACATGTATTACATTCAGAACACATTTTTTGCTCACATTTAAAAGAAATTTCAAGACTACTAATGTGTTGTTTATGAAAATAATTATTATTATTTAAGAAAAAATAAATTCATGTGTATCTCACATGTATAACGTCCATCACATATATTTCAAGAGAATCACATTGAATAGAAGAGAAACTTTCATAAAAGATATTTTGATTTAATTAATATTAGTAAAACTACATGTAGAGGTAGAACATCAATGGATAAAGGGAAATTGAGAAAACAATGATAGCATGTAATTTTCAAACACATGAGACACTACAAAGAGATGAAGTGAATTTGTTGGAAAAGGCAAATACATAAAAACAAACACTCGTATCACTCTCTACTGGATGCACCCTAATGAGATAACCCAACTGAACCAGATTAACACTCGTACCACTTTCTACTGGATGCACCCCGTGAAGTTTGACCTGAACTTGGCTGCTCTAACCACTAGTATGTGAATAACCATCTGTTGTTATCTATAATGTTGCTTTGATGGGACTTCTAGTCTAAGAACATTGGGCATAAGCTCAACGAGGAAAACTGCTTCCTCAAAATTTGGCAAACTAATACCACCCTAACAATGAGGCCTCAATTGTCCGTGCATAATCAACAACCAGAAGATATTTAGACCCTAATAATACTAGCTCTCTGTCACCAACTAGAGTAGAAAGGTCAACCCTTAGACAAATTAGTGTGCCCGCTCGTGCTTTATCAGCATAATCTGTCACGCCACGAGGCTAGCCCTTAGTCGTAACACGGGACCTAGGGTCACAAGTAACCCTAAATCTGGTATATCACAAGCATACTTAAATAACTCTAACCAAGCGAAAGCATGACTAAATAATGAATATAATCTAAAGGAATTCAACTGAGAATATCTGAATAACTGAGTTCAAAGTAGAACAACCTATATCAACTGAGGTTGAATCTTTATATGAAAGCCTTTAATACTGATGAGTTGCTGGGACAAGTCCCCAGCTAACTCTAAAATGTTGAAACTAACAATGAACTAACTAAATAAAAAAGCATAAAGAAACTTCCTTGGATGATGAGGACTCACCCCTAAATATCGTTGATGTGGCGCCAGTATGAGCTAATCATGTGGCTGAACATGAGCTTGCATCATAATAGGATGCAACATAGGGTATGCATTAGTACTTCAGATGTACTGAGCATGAGGGATATGCAAAGGTGACAGAATAAATAAACATGCTAAAGATATTGGTCAAGTATATAAACTGAACTGAACCAAAGTACATAGGCCTAAGATACAATAATGCATAACAACTAAAATGCAAGAGTAAACTATAAGCCTTACGAGGGAGTTTTAGAGTTTGATGTGAGGGATAGAATTGTAAAATGACTTCTCGGACTTAGAATGAGGGGTTTAGGGGTAAAACGTCAAGGTATGACTCCCCAAGGGCCAACCAAAAGGGTCCTTGAGGAGGACCCTAAAATAGACCCCAAAACAGCCCAAAAAGGGCCACCTACGGTTGGGACTCATTCCCTGTAGGTGGACCCACGCCCCGTGGGAAGGGGTCATGGGTCAAGGCCCCAATATTAGAGCTACAGACCACCACCCACGAAGGTGCAATACGCCTCGTGTACCCACCCACGGTCCATGGGTCGGGGTCTCGTGGGTGGGGCAGTTTTGAAGTCTAATTGTTTTAAGTTGCGGGTTAAGGGAAGATTCTAGAGTTAGTTAGTTATTAAGTAGGGTCGATTTATTAGTAATTAGGCCACCTATATATACCTAATAGACCCTTAATTAGGTGGTTTCCAAATCATTATTTTAGATTCACCAAAGAACCTAAATTCCCTCAAGAAATTCTCTCTCTAGAAGAAGAAAAAGAAAAAGAAGGAGAAGGAGAAGGAGAAGGAGAAGGAGAAGGAGAAGGAGAAGGAGAAGGAGGAGGAGAAGGAGAAGGAGAAGGAGAAGGAGAAGGAGAAGGAGAAGGAGAAGGAGAAGGAGAAAAAGAGAGGGATTCGAACCCTTGGTAAACAAAAGCCTACATAGCAATTCCAATGCTACGCCTTAAACCACTCGGCCATGGAGGAGTAGAACGAGGTGGAGGAGAAGGAGAAGGAGGAGAAGGAGAGGAGGAGGAGGAGGAGGAGGAAGAGGAGGAGGAGGAGAAGAAGGAGGAGGAGAAGAAGAAGGAGGAGAAGAAGAAGAAGGACGAAAGCTAGGTCAAATTCTTCCATTGTTGCAAGATTTTGTGAGGTCTTTGAATCAAGATATGCTAGCTTATTCATCTATGGATTCTTCCATTCATAGAGCCCGCTAGATTTCCCCCAATTGTGAAGACAAAACCCAATTCTAGCTAGGGTTTCTTCCTACATTGTGGGTAGTGTTAAAGTATGATTCCAATTGAGTTGATATCACTTGTTTATGTTTGTTTTAGTATTGAATCATTATATTATGATGAATTTATATGTTTTCCATGGTTAACCCTAGTCTAATTGATGAATTTAATATTATGTGGGGCCATGAAAGGTGAAAGTGAAGACTTAGAGATGATCTTCTAGAATTGATGTTATTAGTAGTAATTGTTCAAGAATAGGAACATCTAGACATGAATTGAATTAGATTATAGTGCATATGATGGATTATGACTAGTAAAGTTGAAATTGAACCTTTATGAGGAATTATGACTAGAATCACCTACTAATGAAGAATGTGATTAGAATGCCTTGAAATCTAAGTATGAATGATGATTGTAAAAAGTAAAGCTTTGAGAAGTAAGGCTTGTAGTCATGAATGTTAGGGCTTTGAGAGTACAGCTAATATGATGTGATCTTGTTGTGTATTGTTGAAAGTATGTTCTCACTTACACACTTAAGCATAAATATGCTAGGAGATACAAGGTTCTCTCATATAAAATGATTCTAGCTTGAAAAGTTTAATAACTTAATATGAATCAAATCATGTTAGACTAGAATAGCTTGAAGTTGTGAAATATGATCCCTTCATGTATAGCTTGACTTGGTATGACAAGACCAAGATTGGTAACTTAGGATTGAGGATCCATACTCTCCTAAGGGTAGCTTGACTTAGCATTTTATGATGCATTTCATGGTAGCTTGAGTTAGTGGTAGTCATGGTAGCCTAGGGTTGAGGACACATACTCTCCTAAGGGTAGCTCGAACTAGCATTTTAGGATGCCTTCATGATAGCATGACTTGGTTAGGCCAAGACCATTTCATGGTAGCTTAGGATTAAGGATACACACTCTCCTAAGGGTAACTTAGTGTTGAGAAATCATACTCTCCTAAGGGTAGCTTGCATTAGCATCATAGTGTGCTTGTAAGGGTAGAATGACTTAGTTGGTCTAAGACAATTTCATGGTAGCTAGGATGGAATACTTGTACCCTTCCTAGAATAGCTTTGACTTGCATGATAGTATGCCTTCAATGGTAGTTAGTTTAGCATAATATAGTTATGTTAGCAAGATGACTAGTTTGGTCTAGCCTATTAGGGTGCTATTCCTTGGTAGCCTTGAATTGAAAAATAGAATTCATTCATGTGTTGTGACTTGCCTTGTACTAAGTAGAGAAATACATTAAATGACTAATGGAAAATAGAAAAGAGGGACTTGTTCCCCCAACTAGTGAGTATGTATGATAGCCTAAGGTGGTACTTAGTATGAATGGTATTATGGGATGCCATTCATGCATCCCACAAGTATGACTTGAAGCTACTTATGAAGCATTCTCTTATATGGTGTAGGTTGAGCTTGGGTTGTTGCTATAGTTGCCTTCCATGATATGATTAAATAAAGGTGATAATTCCCTTGTCTATATGAAGTAAGTTAAGAATGAGACCAAATGAATGGTAAGTATGAATATGGTGACTTCAAGGTTATGCTTAGTGTGGATGGTATTATGGGATGTCATTCATGCATTGCACAAGTATTCTTTGAGGTTACTTAGGAGTATAGTGCTCTTATGATAGGAAAGCCTAAGACTTGACTATGATTATGGACTATTTTTAAGATGACCAAAAAGGGATACTTAGCTTGGAAGGTATTATGGGATGTCATTCATGCATTGCACAAGTATGCTTTGAAGTTACTTGAGAGTGGTCTTATTATGATAGGAATGACTAAAGAATTGAATAATGATTATATGATGCTTATGTTGGAGACTTTTCTTATGATTATGATATTGTCTCTTATGCTTATAATTGATGTTTCATGAAGTATTTCTTATGCTTATGGATTATGTATTATGTTGACTAACCCTTATGCTATGCTCTTATGATGTTATGGTAGCTAACATATTTAGTACATTTTGTACTAACACATATTTTGCCTACATTCTCATCAAATGTAGGGTTCAGAGATTTGAGTTCCATTCTTGGGGATGAGTTTCTAAGGAGCAAGGAAGAAGATTGGGTGAGTCCTCATAGCTTCGAGGACAAAGCCACTATTTCCTTTATGTCTTTTATTTTCATATTTTGAGACTATTGTATGGGCTTCGTCCCAAGAGTTATTCAAAGTATTGTAGTAGATGGTTTGAGACAAAAGTGTAGTAAGATTTCCGCTTTGCTTTTATAAAGACTTTGATTGTATGAAAAATGTTTTAAAATTCTGCACTTTTTTGATATCTTATGTAATGATATGCTAAGGGATTGTATGAGACTACTTCGGGGTCAAGTACACTGTGTTATTTCTACAGTGTACCCTTGGGTCGTGATATTTTGTTAGATCCAAGGGCTACTCTTTCCTTTGTAACTCCTTATATAGCAGTCAACTTCAATGTTAGTCCAAAAACTCTCTCAGAACCCTTCTCAGTCTCTACTCCAGTCGGTGACCAACTTATAGCTAGACGGGTATACATAAATTACCCTATCACAGTCTCCCAGAAAGTCACCTCAGTAGACCTCATAGAGTTAGAAATGGTAGACTTTGATACCATTCTACGCATGGATTGGTTACTCTGAGGAACATGATGACATTGCACTAATGGTTTAACGACTCGGAAAATGATAGGTTAAACAAGAGCCTATGACTTTGTGTTGACTTTATAATGAGGTTCTATGAGGGGTTTTTATGTAATTTCATTTTAATTGTGTTACATCCGACAATTTAAAATGAATATGAAGTAGCTTGAAATTG
>JAJOOR010035169.1:0-11892 GCA_036250505.1 Solanum acaule | reverse complement strand
AAATCCCATGTTGGCGCATGGTTCTTATGGAGAGTTGAGTTAATATGAACTCGTGTCCCCAATTCGGTGCTCAATACTACTCCCAAAAATACTTTGGCTCATGCTTTTAAAACAACTTCTTCCTTTAGTTGAGATAATTACTCAAAACTAAGCCCAAAGGTTCTTTTGGAAAACATGGTTCCTTTCTTACTTAAATGTAAATACATTTATAAACTTCTTTGGGAATACTTAGTTCCCTAATAGCTTTTTGAGAAATGAACTCAACTTTAAACTCTTGACTTAACTTGAAACTTGAGACCCTTACTCGACTTGAAACTTGAGACTCTTACTCGACTTGAAAATCTATACTCTTTTCTTGACTTGAAACTTGAATCTTAAAATGATGTTAAAACGTTCAATAACGACTCTTGAAAAGCTCTAAAGACTTGCTTGAACTTACTTCTTAACCTGCTTGACTTGACTCTAACTTCACTTGACTTGGAAACTAACTCTCCTTGAATCAGATTATGAATTCAAGGTGTTTGATCACATGTTAACGGATGAGTTCTTGACATTTAAACGCAACTTGAAGTGTTGGAAACAACTTGGAAACATAGGTACAATACCACGGAACATGAATGAAAGAGTGGGGAATGAAATGGAACACTTGGTGTCCTTGGCGCTCTGCAAGGCGCGGAGCGCCAGCCCTTGAAGCTCAGCAGGGTCTGCTGGCGCTCTGCTAGGCGCGGCGCCCCAAGGGGTGAAGTTCAGAACACTTCTTGGGGTACTCTGCAAGGCGCGACGCGCCACCCCTTTTTCCCGAAATTTCGACTTTTCTCCTCCTTTTCTCCAACTCTAAACCCTCCGAATAACAAAGGTTTCAGCCCAAACACTTGGAAGCACCAAATCCCTCAACATACAATAGATTACAACTCAAATACACAACCAAATCATATCCCTCACCAACTAGAATTTCAACAACACAACTAACAACTCCAAACAAATACAACTAACAACTTCAACAAACATAATCAATCTTTTCTCAATAATAAAATGAGTTTGGTGTGTGGGGGAAAGGATCAACCCAACACTATGAACTCACATACCTCAATAGGGATAACCCCCGACGATTTCCACGACGGAAACTTTCTTGATCTTCTCTTCTTCTTCTCTTCTTCACTCGAGAACCCTAACTCTTACTCTTTTAAAATTGGAACAAAAATGATCCACAATCAGCCTAACACATAAATATAACCTCAAAAGAAAAAGCTAGGGAAAAGACCAAAATGCCCTTAAAATTTCCGGAAGGATTTTCCTGTCCAACTGCCCAACTTCCAAAGGGTATATCTCACTCATACGAACTCAGAATCGAGCAAACTCAGCGGCGTTGGAAAGATCATTCCACGAGCTTCGCAAACATAACTGGAACTACTCCTAACTCATCCTGAGCTGGGAGTTATGACTGTTCAAGTTTGGCCAAAAAATCATTTTTTCCACACTTAGCCAAATTTTCCAGATTTTTAAATTCCTTCCAAAAATGACTATTTCCGATTCTAAGCCTCTTCAAAGCTATTTCAAATTTTCGGATGTTACAGTTTTATCTTCAAAAATTAATTAATTAGAATAGGAAAACCATTTTCATAAGTTAGTTGTAATCTAAAAAGAAGATTATTTTGATTGTTGATTCTTGTGTGCTATATAATACTTTATTGTTTAGTTATCTACCGTTTCACTTTTATAGTATTTTTATATTTGTTGAATATAAAATTTTCACATTCAGATATATTTTGCATTAATTTATTTATTAGTTAAGTTTTTTTTTTCCAGTAGTATCATGACGGATTCATCTTATTGCTATTCACGTTAATTGAGATGATGTTACAAATGTTTTTTATGTTAAAAGTGGAAGGTTTTAAATTCAAAGTTGAATTACGAAAATGTCTTTCTCTATTTTTTTAATTAAATAAAATACTTTTTGCTAATTTTTATAATCAAATCAATCATGACAATTAATATATTATATATTAGAAAGGTTATCTTAAAATACTGAACTTTATTATATGCTTTTGAAATAAACCTGTAATGACACTTCCACAAATTATAAAAAGAGTTTTTCTAACTCTATTTTATATAATTTATTTTTACAAAATTTGTTACATTACATGGATTCAATGGACGAACTTGGTGGCACACAATAAGATAAAGCTGTTACAAACATGAGTTGTGGCTGTATAAATTTAATATAATAATAGGGTTTAAACGTGCAACACACGTTCCAGGACTAGTCAAAATAATAAGTACAAATAAGCTGTTGAATCAAAGAAGCCAAAAAAAGAGAGAGTAATATGTGAAGGACATCTACTTCCTTCAGATATGATTTTCTAACAATTCTTCTTAAAAATGAGTCTCATACATTCAAAGAAGTTATGTCTTCTATGGAATAGTATTTTTGGAAAGAGGTTATCTATTGTGAGATTGATTCAATCACAAGCAATGATACTTGAAAGTTGGTTGATCTTCCTTCATGAAATAAACTTTTGGTTACAGAGTGTATCTTCAAATAAAGGAAAATGAAAGTCGATGGAACTATTGACATATACAAAGTAAGACTTATTGTCAAAGGTTTTAGCCAAAAACAAGATCTTGATTATTTTGACACATACTCTCCAGTAACTAAGATTGCATTCATTCGGTTGTTAATTGCATTACTTGCAGTATGTGGCCTTGGAGGAAGAAATTTACATGGATAACCCGAGGGTTTTGTGGTTCCTAACAAAGAAAAGGTGGGTTGCAAACTTCTTACGTCACTCTATGAACTAAAGGAAGCACCCAATAATGGCATGTCAAGTTTGACAAAACCATATTGGCAAATGAATTTAGGATTAATGAATATGATAAATGTGTTTACATTAAAGACACTCCAAATCATAAGATAATTGTCTGGTTTTATGTTGGTGGCATGTTGATCATCAGTACAAGCTACTAAGTGTATGCTAGAAAGCAAAATTGATATGAAAGACCTTGGAGTTACTGATGTTATCTTAGGTATAAGAATTCGTAGAACTCCATGAGATTTAGCATTGTGACACTCTCATTACATTGCGAAGGTACTTGACAAGTTCAAGTACTTGTATTTCAATACTGTCAAGATTCCAATAAATGTGAGCTTTGCACTTCAAAAGAAAGAAGGTGAAAGTGACTCACAATTGGATTATGCTAGAATATTTTAAGTATGATGTATATCACAAAGTGTACACGATCACATATAATATGTGCTATATTATTAAACTGAGCCAGTTCACGAATAATCCCAATCAAACTTATTAGATGACAATAAAAAGAGATTTTGAGTATTTAAAACATACTCAAAACTATGCTTTGCATTATAACGAAAACCAGTAGTATTGGAAGGATATAAAGATGCAGATTGCATTACTGGGTCAAATGAAGTAAGCTTCATGAGTGGATATGTATTTACTCTTGGTAGAGGATCAGTCTCCTATAAATCTTTCAAACAGACACACATCACTTTCTCTACAATGGAATCTGAGTTTATCACTCTAGATAAGACCGATGAAGAAGCTAAATGACTCCCAAATTTCTTAAAAGATATTGCTTTTTGGACCAAACCTTTGGCACCAGTATGCATACACTGTGATAGTCAAGCTGCAATATGTAGGTCATGGAGCATTATGTATAACGGAAAGTCTCATCATATAAGACGTTGACATAATACCGTTAGAGAATTACTCTATAGTGATTATTTCACAATTGACTATGTGAAGTCAAAGAATAATGTGTCAGATCCACTTACGAAAAAGCCTAACTGAAGAGAGGATTGAAAGATCATCTAAGGAAATGAGTTTAAGGTTTGGGACAAGTCATCATGATGGTAACTCTATCTAGCAGACTGGAGATTCCAAGAGATAGTTCAAGGAGATCAAACAAATTTGTGAGTGACGATTCAACATTATCAAATAAATCAATCCATTCTTGTGATGAAGACAATGTTTAGGAAAAAGGATAAAACATTAAGTCTTTGTAACGAGTTAATAAAACTTAATTTTTTTAATGGTTTATAATTTTCACAGATTTGACCAAATAGTGTATCTACATGATGACACGGTTAGGAATCATCTATGTGAGTGTGACACGTAAGCCGCTTCAAAGAGGATGATTGTAAAAGCCTATTCTCTATATACTCATGAACCAGGAGGTGTTGATAGCTGAAACAAACACAACCGTGTGAACCATAGAAGGTAAAAGATTGATTGTGTGACATGGTTGTCTAGGTGTACACCAAAGCTTGACGTTTCAAAGATATTAAATCTACCTATTGACCGAGTATATCTGACATATGTTTAATACGGAAGTTTAAATGGAAACATACTTATTCAGATGCAATTAATTCTTACTTATAAAATACACACTTCCCCTTTTTCTTAGAGTTATTACGCGTTCATTTAGGGGATAATTGGGTTTAAAAAGGTGTGAATGGAAAATGAAGAGTTGTGAGTTTTCGAAAGAGTTGCGGCTTTTATGAAGAGTTGTGACTTAAAGCAAAGGCATAGGGAGTCTTATGGGTTTTCAGTACCTTAAGTCAAAGGTGGTGCCTTTGGTGTTGCTAGTGCTACATCTATTATTCAGGTTGAGGTTGGAGATGATCCATTTTATGCTTCTGTAGGTTGTCCAGAGGTCGAGTCTCCAAATGTCCCTTATTTGTATGAGATTTTTTCCATGGTTCTTTTGAGTCCAAAATGCCAAATTCTATGGGGCAACATATTTTTATTACGCCCACGGGGTTTCAAATGAAGCCGGAGCACCCCGTTGAAGTATTTTTCAACTCTTAAAGTTTAGCTGGTGCATCTGTACTTTCCCTCTGCATTCGTGGTCTAGGTCCCACGTTTACAAATGAGGGGATGGTTTCCTTTTGTGTTCGCAGACCAGGTCCCACTTTTATGGAGATGGATGAGGTTTTCCTTCGCGTTTGTGAAAGGCAATTTCCTGGCCTTTTAAGGTTGTTTTCAGCAGCTCTATGAAATTTCAAAACGCATTATCTCGTGCTTTGAACCTTTGATTGAGGCGATTCGAAATTGTGGATCTCCAGAATCTTTGTTGATACACACTAAGTGTTTTGGAAGTGTTGGAGGCTCTCTGGTTGAGGTAATTCTCGCCCCAAAGGGGGATGCCTCATCTCTTTGTCGAGGATTTTGTTGCATGGGTTTGTTTGGGTTGTTCTGGGCATGGAATTGTGGTCCATTTCAGGGCACAAGCTCTATTAGTCGATAAAGACCTTTTTTTATAGAGTCAATTTCAGGATTTCTTCTGTAGGTCCCACATTCCCATTTTTTACTCGATTTTGGGTCCATTTCATATTGTTGTAATTTTAGTGGGAAAATGTCTCTAATGATGTTAGGATCGATAATTTAATAATGTGGTGATGTTCAGAGGTGTTTCAGAAGCAGATAGGTCATGTGTGGTGGATTCAAAGAAATTAGGATTGGCTTTGAGGTAGGCTTCAATTTACTTTCTTGATTGAGGTTCTTAGATAATTCCTAGTATAGATTTCATGTAATTTTGGATGGTAATTACTGGATGTTTACCTTTCCTTTTGTTATTCCATCTTTTCTTAATTCTGTAGGAGCCTTGGGCTTAGTGTGGGTGTTGGGATCCTTAGTTTAGGTTTGTAGCTTTGCTTGTGTTGTAGATGATATTGGTTACCCTTGTTAGTATTGGTTCTTCATGAGCTTCGATTAGGTTGGACCTTAGGTGGTTTAGATTGTGTTTTACCACCTTCGTAGTTATGATTTCCTCCCTGTAGGGCTTGTATTGAGTCATTCTCCTTGAGTTGGTGCTTGCGATCTTGGTGGTTCGTCGTAGCTTTGAGTTTACCCTAGATATGCTTAGTCAAGGACTAGGGTGTTGTCCCTTGTGTTGGGTCCCCTTTTTATTGATTTGACACCACTTCTTTGGTCATTCCCCTTGTGATTTAGTAGTAAACTTGTTATATTCTTTTGAGCTTGGTTATATTGTTGGGCCCAAGGCTGTATTCGAGAACATGTCGGATCCTAGGTTAGTACTGTTTCCTTTGGTAGTGTATTTTTGTGGCTGTATTGTTATTTGACTTGAGTGCCTTGTTTGAATGTTGGTGACGACATGCATTGCATTGTTTTTTCATTGTGATGGTTTTTTATGGTACGATCCTAGTTCATGCATTGGCATATTTTCCATTGTTGATGAAATATTGTTTTACTAGGCTTTTATCCTAAACTTATTTTAATTGGAGTCGTACCACCTGGACAACTTAATTTATTGGCTTTAGATTTTAGAGGCATTTGTGATGTGGTCAATTTTTATTTGACTAGCAGGTGCTTCAACACCCTTTCTTGCATGATTCTGGCGACTTTGAGATCCTCTTCGGAGTCGAAATGCTCTCAGATCACTCTAACTAGCTGTGCGGATTATGCTCTTTGCAGTGGACAGTATGGTTGGGAGGCTTTGACATACCGAGATCCTGTTCGGAGTCAGCATGCCCCTGAGTCATTCTTGCTAGCTGGGCTTTGAGTGGGCTGACTGGCAGGGCGGCTTAGAATAATTTGCCATTCTTTCTAGCTAGGCTTGGAGTCGACTATGGACATGGCTCTAGGCTAAGGGTTAGGTTTACCTACTGGTGGGGTGTAGTAGGTGTCATGATGACCTGAGAAATCGAGTTGTGACAATATTTGTGTATCCAGCGTACTAGCGAATACATTTCTGCATTTATGGATGGGCTTGTCAAAATACCCACACTAAAATATCAGTTGTTTTGTTGTGCAACTCCCTTTCAAGATGGTTTTGAGACAAAAAACATCATAGAAGATGTAAATACAACAACTCTCTTGTAGAGATATCAAGAAGGAGGATCACAGTAAAGAAGGCCACAAAGGAACTCAATCGGCTATACCTTTTGAACCTATAGAGAAAAAAAGAAAATGGTCTACTGAAGGTTTGGAAGGATTAACTACAATGAGCTATACACAGTCAAAAGAAAATGTTCTACTAAATGTTGTGAAGGAGTATGTTCAGTGAGTTAGGGAGATCCCAAGGAGGATGGTGGACCACCAGACTCTCCCTGATCAAACGGAAAACAATCTACCGATGGTTAGGGAAGATTCTTTACTGATTTGGGGACAAACAAATAGGGATGGTGCACTGCCAGACTTTATTTTGGAAAAAAAGACAGGAAAAGATCATATAAAACACCATGAGGAGCATATTCTTCTGCTCAACGGTTGGGAAATTTAGACACAAAAAGTTTGTCCAAAAGAGATCATAACAATAAATATGCACCTAAGTCTAAGTGGTAAAAAATGCAAACAGGGGGTTGGGGAGGAAGCTAAATGAACCATTTCCTTCCGAATGAAGTAAGTTGATCGTATCTAGTTGAATCATCTGCATCAACTTTTACATTCTTGCTAGAACATACAGAGTATGTCATATTAGCTACTTAATGTACCCCTCGCCGCCCTCTTGTTATTGTATTGGTTTATTAAGACATTTTGTACAAATCGACTTAACAATCATCTCACATGATGGAGTGTTAAAATGAATTCCCGAGAAGTCAAATCTCTCTTTCTCGATTTTACTTTACTGACATTAGCTCTTAATGAATGAGCAATGAACTTTATTCTAACTATTAAAAACAGGAAATATAAGATTTTTAGTACTTTTGGTTCAGAAGTAGATGTCAATTGTTTTTACCAGTAACAATTTTTTTTTTGTTTTTAAGGCAAATTTCTAACATTTGGGATTCTCTAAATCTCATACTTATTCCTACATGGTCATATAATGTCTTAAAATAAGTTGCCCAATTTGGTGGGTAGAGAGTAGAGACTAGAGTTATAGTTGAAGTGTGTCAAAGAAAAACAATCAGAAAAGATCCATCAAATTTCTATGACAATAGAAATTAAATCCCAACAACAATAGACTAAAACAAACAAGGCCGATGCACTAAACATCTTGTATTCGTACAAGGCCAGTGAATCTAACATAGTATAAAGTAAATCCTGGTGCACAAGTCTTAATATCATCAACAATAGTTATAGCATCCATTGAAATACCAGCAAGTCCTCTTTTTGAAAATCCAGCACAGTAGAGCCCATTCTCTCCTTTCCAATGATTTGGAAATTCATTCATCAATGTTCCATCATCCAGAAATATAGAGCTATAATCCTGAATACATAAAAAGTAATAAAATTGTACATATTTTAGATAATGATAGTGAACTTATAGTAAGTGAAATTAGTAATCAGGTTGGAGAAAAACTTATCTGAACGTGATATTTACATACAAGTGGAACAATTTCAAGACTTAAAATTAGAATTAAAAAAGAAAAGATTATAGTGATAGTTTGCAAAACATACCTTTAGCCATTTGGTAGCAACATTCTTATATCCTGTAACAAATATGATTGCATCAAATTGATGTTCTTCTCCATTCTCAAACACTTCTATATGTTCCTTTATTTCTGATATTCCAGGAAGTACCTAATTAATAATTCACCAAATCCATAAACCACACGGATTTAACTTCAATATATTTGAGCTAAGATTACTTAATTTTATTGATTTCATAAATATAATGGTGGATACACCCATTGCTGCCCATGATAGTAGAAATTAGTTACTTACAAAATAAGGTAGACAACTCCTACTACAACATGTTATATTTTACCCACAATACAAAAAGTATACACATTTTTTTAATTTATATCCTAAAATATTTACTAGTTCTACATATTGAATGGTAACCTTGATTATAATTGAGAAATTCCCTAGAACTAGTGATGTAAAAATTGAAACACTAAAGATAATGAACATGCATTTCAACTCTTCCTCATTAAATACTTTTAGGGTTTTGGTTGTAATCGAATTTGAACTCGTGATGTGCCCCTAATTACACATCATAGGTTGTGCTCTTAACATCGTACCAAAGTGCTCGGAGCAACTCAAGCCATCAGTTTTTAACATGATATTTCTCAAAATAGAATGAACATAAATAAATATAGTGTCGTACCTTAATCTCTTCAAGTTTAATCTTGTCAATGGCACCAACATCAATTATTGGGGATGTACCTTTTGAGATTTTAATTGAAAATGGACCTTCTTCTGGCTGTGGTACTCCAAATTTTGCCAAATTTCCAAATTTAAACTTTGCAAAATTTGCAACCATCGTATCAACCAGAGATATTGGTAGATATTTTAGCAGCACCATTGCAATATGCACCATTTCCCTTGTTACAACATGAATCTGCAAACATATTAGGACAATATAAATTAAATCATTTACAATTAACAACCATATGTATAAAAAAAATATAATTGATTGTGCATATGCAAAATTTACATCATCTAACTATAGAAAAATTAGAGTACTTTCAGAGAACATGGATGCAAACAAAACAAAATCAAATCTACATGCATGCAAACAAAAAAAATAAAGTAAAGATTAGGTATAGAGAGATAGAGAGACTTACTGGGCTTCTAACAACAATTGATGTGTGACTTCCATAATTTGAAAGATCAAAAGCTATTTCCATTCCAGAATTTCCTGATCCAAAGACCAATACTTTTTTATCTTTATATTTTTCGCCTGATTTATAGTCCTTTGAATGAATTATGTTTCCTTTGAAATTTTCTATCCCTACCATATTTGGAATATAACCTTCATTGTTTTCTCCAGTAACCAAAATCAAGAAATCACAAGCATACAATTCCATTTCTCTGCTAGCCACATTTCTTGATTGGACATTCTATTTCTTCTCCTCATTGTTGTAAAAGGCTAATTCAACACAAGTTTGAAATTTTGGTTTGATGTTGAAATTCTCAACATACTCATCTAAGTATTGAATAAATTCATTTTTTGACAAATACTTAGGTGATGTCATTGCATGTGGCATAAAAGGTAATGAACAAAAATTCTCAGATAAATGCAAGTGAAGTCTATCATAAGTCTTTTTCTTCCACAAATAGGCACAACAATCTTCTTTTTCTAACACAACATTTTTTATGCTCAATTTGTTCAAACAAGCAGAAACGGCGATTCCTGATGGACCAGCTCCAACCACAACAACCTCATGTTCTTCCTTTGAAAAATTAGCCATTGCAAAATTCTCAGAAAATTAAACAAGTTTTTTTTTTGAGGATTCTTGAAAAACAAATTGCAACAAGATTTCAAGAAAGGGGAATTCAGACAATGAGGAATGTGTACATATGGTCTTCAAAAAGAATAAAAATGATATTTATTGTTGTGAAGAGTTATGACTTTTATGAAGAGTTGTGACTTTTATGAAAAATTGCAACTTTTATGAAGAGTTGGGACTTTTTGATGAGTTGTAACTTTTATGAAGAGTTGTGACTTTTAGGAAAAGTTGTGACTTTTCCATAAGGTTGTGACTCTTATGAAGAGTTGTGACTTTAAGGAAAAGTTGTGACATTTCCATAAGGTTGTGACTTTTACAAAGTGTTCTGACTTTTGACTTTTCGCTAAGAGTTGTGACTTTTCCGATAAGGCACAATAAGCACCTATTCAGACTACCCTTTGTTTTTTATAAATAGAGGAGTTTCCTTTTATTTTTCCGGAAGAGGATTCTGAACTTCATAACTTCTTCTTCTTCTCCACAAACAAATTCTTGTGTACATTACTGTTGTTGAGTAGTTCGCTGATATCGTGGTTTTAGGTACCAATACACCGGTGAGGAAAATCATTCTATTCTGGAAGGAATGTTCCATTAACCTCGGGGTATTTGAGGGGAATAATTTCCTTAAGAAAACAAGTGGGTTCAGTGGGCTTGATTTTCTTTCTAGAGAAAAATATTTTGTCGGGTTCTTTTCTATTTACTAGTTTTAAGGTTCTAGTTTGGAAATTTTGTTTAAACTTTGTTGTTTCTTATCAATTTATCCAAAGTTGTTGTTCTAATTATTTTAGTAATACAATTAACAACAATCTTAAGGAAATTATTTTATGGTTGGTAGTGTTCTACTTTGTTGGAGAAAAAATGAGAAAGAGAATCAATTTATCCTATCATAAAAGAACTTTAGCATGAACATTACTAATTTAATATGCTACTGGTCTGATTATTTGCAATCGCTAATGCTTTAACTTATTGAGTGTGGCCGAGGAAGAAAAAACAAATAAATCTGGTGCAAATTCAAATGAATAGGTTGTCATCAATAATGATATTTCACTTATGTAATTTGGAAGCGTAACAAATGGTTCATACTTTGAGAAATTGAATTTCCATTTTAAAGATGTTCAAGGACATTTTTTAATATTATTTTATGGTCATGTTTGGAGACTAAAACTTCTATAGTTTTCTACTCTGTGTGAAATTTGATAGTGTATGATTTTAAAAGACTAAAAGCTTCTAATTTTCTACTCTTTGGATTGAAGAATATAAAAACTTCACCAAATAAATCAGACTGTGCATTTAGTTTGAAAGAATATAAGACTTCATCAATTTATTTAACACCTTGTTTGAATGAATATTCCAATTTGAAGAGTATAAAAACTTCGTCAAGAATATTAAGGCCAAACAATTTGAAGAATATAAAAAGTTTATCATTAACTAAAAACATTGTTGTATTTTGTATTCTGGAGATTAAACCTCTTGATTTTCTACTCCGTCTGAATTTAAAACTGATTTGAAGTTATAAAAACTTCATCAACACTAAAAGTCCATTTGGTCGACTATTTTAAGAATATAAAAACTTCATCATTAACTAGAAACAAATTGTCACGACCCGGGAGCACCCCCTAGTCGTAACTGGCGTACTCGACCTCGAAGAGGTCTAATACAAGCCTCTTAGCATTCATTCATCGCATAGACACTAAAACCATAAGGAATTAAAACTTTCTTTACCAAGAAAACATTTC
>JAJOOR010035168.1:0-12897 GCA_036250505.1 Solanum acaule | reverse complement strand
GGGGGACTTTTGTCTTTCTTTATCCTATGATTAATTAATGGGTTTTGGCCTTAAGTTCACCACATGGCTTTAATCAGTAATACAGTTAATTGATGGTGTGTCTGCTTTGCATGAATGGTGTCCACCCTATTTTTCTTGGGATCTTACAAGTAACAGACCGGATTCACTGTTTAGTTTTCCTAATTGATATACATAAATTATACACTGATCATGCACGCTATGTGCATATTAGATATGAAGTTTACATATATTATGCATTCACTCACTATTTGTGGTTTACACGGTTGGGTGAGGCCATTTAGATTAGTTCTTCATTTTTGTTCTCGGCTTTTTGAACGAGTTGCTGAGTGGTTGAGGTGTAATATGTTCTAATGTAAGTGTATTCGTCGTTTCTAGGAAAAAACTGGCAGCACAAAAGGCTCTGTTATCCTCAAAGACTGGGACAAATATTTGCCACTCTTTTGGCAATTGGTTCCACCCAGTGAAGAAGACACCCCTGAGGCCAGTGCTGAATATGAGCAACTGGCTTCTGGGCAGGAGGTCACTTTGCAGTCTGCAGAGATGCCATTAAAATAAATTTAAATACCAATTATATGCACACAGCCATGACCACGGTCTAATCAGAAGACAGTTTGTACAGGAAATTCATTTTGAATTTTTAGAATCAGATTGTCTGCAAAAGAGAACAGTGAAATCTGAGAGAGAAATACTTAAGGATGCAAGCTTACCTTTGTCAAAGAAGGGACATATCTTTCGTGGTGCTTCAGCAGTTGTACAGTGATGATGGAGAAATTGTAAATTCTTGATAAATTATGGCATAGTCGTGCCTTTGCCAATATTGTTTTGCTGAAGAACTTGGAAGTTCAGACACAATGTTAATGCTTCTACTAGTTCTGGCCACTAATTTTATTTTTTTGCGTTCCAGTGGGCTTTCATTCTCATGCCTAATAAGTTGTAACTTGTATCGTGACTTTGACTCTGATTCAAGAATGTGTAAATTAGAACAGCATATATTTACTTGTTCGGAACATGTTGATATATAGCAATGCAAAATGCTTCTTTGCTTTAAGCATGAAATAATAAAAGTGGAAATTTCAAAAACCACGGTAAACCCAACTATTCTTTTAAAATTTAGTAAATCTAGCAACACTTGCTCTCCTCCCTTTCTCAGGCGCCTCTCTCCTCTATGGCTCGCTTCTCTCATTCTACTTCCTATGTGTATTTGTGCATCTCTACTTCTCTCATCCCCCTCTATTTGTGTATCTCTCCTCGTGTCCCTCTGCCTTTGTGTATTTTGTCTACCTCTTGTTCTCTTGTCCTTCTCCCTTTGTGTATTTGGCCTTTTCTCATCCCTCTTCTTTTGTAAATATGTGTATTAGGTACATGTAGAATCCACAACATAGATGAATATTGTTTTACATGTTAGCAAAACCTCCCATTTATATATAT
This sequence comes from Solanum acaule, assembly GCA_036250505.1. Lineage (NCBI taxonomy): Eukaryota > Viridiplantae > Streptophyta > Magnoliopsida > Solanales > Solanaceae > Solanum > Solanum acaule. Next base: position 11,448 of record JAJOOR010035168.1, on the reverse strand, counting down.
AATATTTGCCTGTTAAGAATTCAATTTGCTAGTTTGTTCGAGTCGTGAAATCAATTGTAGCTCCCAACTGCAAATTTGTGTTCCGCCCTAACCTCATGACTTGGGTAATTGTTTTGCATATGATCACTTATGCCTTGAAAAATGAGACATAGTTGAGTGTTTATCAAAAAATGGCGCAGTTGTTGGGGATTTGTTAACGATTGTCTTCTGTTGATTCCTATATTTGAACTATTGTGCATTTTGTGTTCTTGTTACTCTGTGTTGTTGCTTGCAAAAAGGGGGGAAAATGGACCAGACGGGTGACGACGAAAGTCTTGATGGTGTGGGGTTTGCAAATGAAATTGTCGTTGAGGAAGCACCCATGGATTTGGGTGTAGCTGGAGCAATTCACCAATCATTGGAGGTACAGGATGTCGTATTTCAAGTGACAAGTCCTTCATTTGCTACAAATAAAGGGGATATTCAAAGGCAAAGCAGTGGAAGAGGCAAACCAACACTTGAGAAATTTTGTGGAAGTTTGTCTCCCTTTCAAGATGCGAACCATGAACCAAAAGTCAGTCCGACTAAGGTTGTTTCCTTTCTCATTGACCAGGGAGGCTACCACATGTCTTGGAGAGTTACACCGAGGATCGATTACCATTTGGGAGGAATAAAACACTGTTTTTCTTGAGAGATTCTATCCTTCCTTTATGATGTTGAAATTGAGGGATGAGATAAACAATTATGAACAAATTTCAAAAGTTATACACGATCTGTGGCTGAGTTTTAAGAAGAAGGTAACAAAATGTCTAAACCATGGGCTATTAGATTAAGTTTTACTCTAAATTTTCTATCATGCATTAGATGAGGTGAATCAAGGAGTAGTAAACAAACTTGGCTGGAGGTTCTTTCATGAACCTTACCTACCCTCAAGCTACCATCTCTCTTAACCAAATGACAAAAAATAATATGGCATGGCATACTCAAGATAGGGTGAAAGTTGGTAGTGTTGTTGCCTCAACAATGAAAAATGAGATGAGAAAGAAAGAGGAGGAACGAGATGAACAAATGGCCAAGAGGATGACTAATATTGACTTCCTAGCAAAACAAATGATGGGTGTCGGAACCAAAAGTGTAAATGCTACTGGAGCACAAAGTATTGCTTTTCTTGAAAAAAGAGACTAATTATGCCTTATTTGATAAGGATATTAGATATTTGGCAAATCAAGGGTTGGGTTCTTGACTAGGATATCAAGCGACAAACCAAAGTTCTTAGCATCCTCGAAAACAGAATCAAGGTTGAAGAAATAGATATGGTCAATGGAGAGACCGCGAAAGACAATGGTTCGAGCAAGATAGAGCTAGAGGAGATGATAGGTACAACCATCGAAGTTCAGATCTGTATGTACTTCCTCAAAAATCTAATCCTCCTCAAAACCAAGAATGTGTGAGTGATCTAGTTGTATCTAAAATTGAAGAGATGTTGAACTGAGTTCTAAATAGAGTTGAGTCTACGTACAATGGGGTCAAGGAACTCAACAGTGATGTTTTGAATTTGACTCAAACTGTCAGCTCTCAAATAGAAATCTCAATATATTATTGAATCAGAGTGCAGAGACCATAATGTGGGAATACTATGTCTAACAATAAGCCTCTACTACATAATACTAGAACAAGCCCTAGCTCACTCGAACAATTTGAAAACTGAAGAAAGTCAGAAATGACATAAAAGGAAACATATGGCATGCCCTCGAACCATAAGGATACACCAAATCTGATCAAGCTGATAGGATCCAATACTAATCCAACTCGATGCTAAGTAAAATCCCAACATAAAATATGTGTAATCATATCAAATTCATGTTCATATTCCTTGAAATGGTAAGAATCTAGTAATACTAAGTCAATCATGGAAATTCATAATCATAGCTCCTTTAAAATATCATGATTTCATAACATAATCAATTCATAAGAGATACTTGATCTAAAGCATCTAAATGATGATAATCTTTCATAATGAGAATACTTCAATCGGAAGTAATCTAATTTGATAAAACATGATGATACTTTATTTGAAAGCATCTTTAATTTATAAACATCTTCAATTCATAATGCATGCATATCATCAAAGCTTGATTTCATATCAAAATCACTTGTATAGCATGGTTTCATGTGCAAATCATGCATGATAAGATCAATAATGATGAATAAACTTATAATCACAATTGAATCCATAACAAAACCATGAAACTCTAGAATTAGGTAAGATTCATAAAAAGATATTTTGGGGTTTCTTTGGAACTAATGGGTGAAGAGGAAACCATTGATGAATTTTTCACATACCTTGATGGAGCCCTAGATTGAAATCTGGAAAGAAGACTTAAACTTGAGGAAGCCCTTGAATCACCTTGAGAGAAACTTGGAGAAGAAGACTTGAAAAAGCTTTTGGGTTTTGAGAGAATGAGAGTGAATGGGATGGTTAGGGTCTTAAGAGAATCAATTATAGTCTCAGAAATAGACTTAAAACGAAGTAGAATAGATATTTAAAAGGTTGGAAATGATCCAAATACCCTTGAACTAAAATTGTCAGATCACTTCTACGAATCCATGTACGGTCTGTACATCCGACCACAGACCATACTGGTTCTTTATGAACCAAATACTGAAAGCCCAAATCTCTGATGTCAAACCATGAATCAACTACCACGATCTGTAGAATCTTAGATGAACCATAGAACCTCTCATACTTTGAGTCTCAAGGATTCCCTGAAGCATAACAACGAACACTGACTACTGGTCGCATATCCATGTATGACTCGTACACTCCCACTCGTTGACACAACTTTATTGAAATCACTATGTCTAAAGGTGCAATGACGAGACAATAATAACGTCTTGTTGGCTTGTGCACCAAGGTCAGTGACTCAACCTTTCCAAGTGTCATCCACGACTGGTTCTTACGGCTTGTATTACCTCCCATGCTCCGTACGTGGGATTGTGGAACCAGTGTACCAACAATTTTCTACCAACTTTCAATCCCTATCTAACTTTTCCATTTTTGAGATGTTACATTTATCGTATCCTGAAATTATCACGTATCTTTTGGGATTAATTTGGATGCGCATTCATAAAAAGTATAGATGAATGTGTGAGATCTAGACCCTTAATCACCATGACGGATACACGAGAAAAATATGGGCTAGAGGAAAAAAAGATATTGGACACCACATCAAGAGATTCCATGAGGGAACTGATTTCCAAAGTAGACAAATTGAGCACAAGAGTTAAGGTCCTTGAGGACAAAATCACGACCATGCAAGTTGCAATTGATAAGGAAAGGGCAAATGCTCTTATAGAATATGAACCCGATGCTGAGAGGGTGCTACGACAGAGCAAAGTGACTCCCAACTTCTAGAAGACAAAATAGGTTTAAGCATACAAAGGAGGTATGACCACTTTCCTTTATCCCTCTTTTTGAGAAAGCAATAGCATTGAGGACAATGATAAGTTTTGTTTGGGGGGTTGTTTGAAACATTATTTTTTTAAAATAGGGGTGGGGAAGGGGATTATAATGTGGGAAATTGAACCCTTACCAACAAGGTGAGAGTTCAGCTAACCAACCAACTAAGCTACCAAGATTCTCCAAGGATTGTTTGAAACTACTAATGTGTTAAATTCTAATTTTTGTGACAACTTGACAGTTGATTTCATAATTTTCTTTTGTGAATGTTGAAATATGCCTTGTTAGGCATCCTTGTGTGGATGATTGATTGCTTGATAGGCGAGTTGGTCTCACATTTCTCTATTGTTTCAGTACCCGTGCTTGCTTGGAATTTGTGCTTGGTGCTTTTCAAGAAGGCCATGTTCTCACAATAAAATTATGGCACATAAGATAAAATTAAAATCGCCTTTATGAATAGTAGTTAGTTTAATAAACTCCAAGGGTTTTCTTTATGTCGCAGTTCTTTCCCAAGGAGCAAAATATTTTTCTTTTTCTTTCTTCTATTTTATTTTTTTCTTGAGTCATTTTGTGTCGAACCAAGTTGGTGTTCCCTATGATAGATTGAGAGGTGGCATTTTTACTGGAAAATATTAAGGTTTAGTTTTAAATTGAGTCTTGTGTCGCACTTCTTGTAAGAGGGCCAACCAACAAAATTTATTGGCAAAGAAAGTTTGTTTTAGAAGTAATTTCAAAAAATGAGAAAATGTGAATTGAAAAGCAATCTCTTGTCGTGGGTCGTACATTCTTGATTTTGCTTTATGATTCACAAGCGGGATCTCCCCATTGTAGTTTGTCAAATGTCATTCGATTTAATTTATTTTGAGACTAGCTTGAGATTTTGTTGAATTGTAATGCCCATATGGAAAGGATTTGATTCTTTATTGTAAGTGCATGTTGTGCAGAATTTGCCCCAAAATTTATTTCAAGTTAAAAATCTAGATTTTACATGGCCTGAAAGATGAACCTAGGCCCTTTTTAATCATCCATAATAATCTAAATTTCCCTTCCATTAACGTGATAGTAGTCAGCTTCATTGAGCCCAAATCCATTTTTTTGGCCACCATGTCGCATATCTTGAACATTTGAACTCTTTATCTAGACACGCTCATGTTCCATAGTTGTTAATGATTGGTGATATATGCTTAAAGCCTAAGCTTAGGAGAGAAAGATAAAAAGAAGAGTTGAAATATAGGCCAAAGCCTAAGTTTCGAGATTTGTGCATCAATGAAATAAATAGTACTTTTGAGCTGAAAGCATAGGTCACCATAAGCTTGAATTTGAAAAATGCTGAAAAGATTTCATAAATAAAGTAAAACAAAAAAAACATATGGGTGCTAGCTGAACGTATGCACATGCCTCAAGTAAAAGATGAATGGAACCTGAAATAAGTGAACTTCTTAAAAAGGGAGAAAAGGGTGGAAGGCAAAATAAAAAATTGTGAGCGGAACGGTCAAGTTAAAAAGAAATGGCAGCATTAGAGAAGCATCTTAGTCACTTGACCAAATGATACCCTACCTTTTTCCCAAACCTAAGTTAAACCAACAAGTCCTTGAGGATTTTGAGTCTTGTCAATCTACATTAGTGGCGATCTACATACAGGGAAAGTTTATGTGTTGATGTGTATGTACTTGAATTCATTTGCGAGAGTGAGTGTGTTTTCATGATCTATAATGCCTTGAATTGACATTTTTAATTGTGTGTGGAATTCTCTATTGTGTGAGCTGCATTGCACCCTTCATGTGAATTGGGATGTCTTAATTTCAACTGAGTTGTATGAATGCGATAAATCCGTGTGAATCTTTAGGCAACTATGAAGGTTGATGTCACTGACTTGAGATGCTTTGAGATTGTACTTGAATGGAAAATTGTCCTAGAATTGTGCGCAAAAAGATTTTTATTTAGAAGAAAAATATTTGCCTAATGAATGATGGTGGAACCAATGATGAAATGTGCTTGTATAGAGTTTTTTTTATTTGGAGTCTTTTGATTTCGGCTATTTTGAGTCAAGTATGTAATTATGCAAATCCTATCTTACGTGTAGCTGAGCTTAATTCCTACGCTTAGTGAGATTTTTGCTTGAAGACAAGCAATAGTTCAAGTTTGGGAGTTTGATGATTTGGTATTTTTACCAACTCATTAGACTCAAATTCATGAACTATTGTCATGTTTTAATGTTAATTAAAGGGTTTTAGGTCATAGTTCTCTTGGATGCATGCATTTCTTGGAAAAAGCGAGTTTGATGGATTTGAAGCTGAAAATCACACTGGCGAAGGAATTGGCGTCCCGCAAGAACCAACAGACATCATGGAGCAAAGCTGCCTCTTTACCAGCATTGCAATTGGCGTGGTACAATTATTGATCGATGATTCACTAGTTCCAGCACAGATGCTCATGTGAGAACTATAGGTCGAAGTGAGGAGGCGATAGGGGCACCATATTTTTAGATCAACGTTTCCCCATTCTGGCGCAAGTCTGAAGGTGGAACTTGAAGGGCAAAAACATAATTATGGAAAGTAGTGCTTCTTTTGGAATGTTCCAAGGATAGAATAGAGATTTGTGGAATTATGTACCACTATCATTTTCATGACAAAAACAACTCCCTAGGCATGACATGGTGAATAGAATCTCGAAAGACTCTAAACGAACCACATGACATAGCATGACACTAAGATAACAACATAATTGAAATAAAGAGACAATGTGGAATAAGTCTCAAAAGATAAATTCAACATAAATATGAGAATCTGAGTATAATGACATAATGTGGAGTACTAATGTGACGACAACAAGCTTTTACTACTACATAAGTGAGACTAGGACAAGCCCTAGCTCACAAAACAAATCTGAAAACTGAAGTATAGCCTGAAATGACATCAAAGCATAAAGGCATAATACATAAATTGGACACTTAACTTGGCTTCAAATTATAACTTTGACCTTTAACTTTGTCACTGCACAAGTAGGCACTTTAACTATCCAAAACTTAAACAAAAAGACACTCAAATCCTACCTAGCAAAATGCGCAAAATATACCCAAATTAGGCGCGTCAGAGGTAAAATTCAAGGGGCCCAACAGTAAAAAAAAATATTGAAAAGACTATTAAATCCTTAACCAATCCTTTTATATATATTTTTTAATTTTTTTTAATTAAATTTCACTTTACTCTCTTTCTAATTTTTTCAACATTTTCCCCTCTCTTTTTTTTTTGCATTATTTGTTGTTTATTGCAAAATGCACAAATTGTAAGTGACATTTAGTTATATTTTTGTTATTGTGAAAAAACAGCTATAATGAAGTATTTTTGTTTTTCCCTATATCTATTGTATGCAAGATGTGGTGAGTATACACTTGTAAAAATTGAACGCAATATAAGTTCGAAGACTCGATGAGTCCACGATTTGGACTCATTTAGGGCTTAATTTTTAGAGATTTAGTGTCCTCGAATGCATATTTTGTCTTAATAACTGATATAAATCCTTGAATTTCAAGTATTTGAACTTAGGGACAAAGCATGGACACTATTGAGCAAAAAGGAACAAGGCAGTTGAAAGAACGAAGAAAGAAGACTTGAGGATCGCCTAAACCATTGGGCGAGTCGCCGAATGGCCTTGGTCTAGCCTAATGTTCCAGTGTGCCAAGCCCTGAAGGAGAAAATCAAGTCGGCGATAGACAGGAGCAGTCGGCGAGTTGCAGAACTGTTCCGCGATGCAGTGCTATATCGCCCAAAGTTACAGAACTTGAATTTGCTGAAGGCCAATGCAGAAAGGCGATGAACCAGATCAAAGGGCGGATCACCGAGTGGACCTTCGCATCACACTTTTTGACAACTATAAATACTCGTTTGAATTTTTAGTTTAGTAGGCAACCAGTTTATAAAATTTGAGAATTACTCAGTTTTAGAACTTAGTTTTTTGGAGACAATTTCCCTTAGCTTTGGAGATTTTGAAAATTCCCATTTTGAAGAAATTGGAAGTGGGTATTGAAGATTCTTCATCTTAGACGTGTGTAAAGACCATATCAATTGTACCCACTTGATGGAAACACTTTTCGGTATCGATTTCTATCTCTTTACTATGTCTAGCTAAAACCCCAATTCTTGGGGTGTGATTATGTGAATATGGGTTGAATTTACTGCTTGGTATTGCTAATTGATAGTTCATTTGTTGTTTAAAGGTGATTTTGTTCAGTGGTTTTGTTTGAATTTAATGGGGTTGTAGTTGCAAATACAATTTTAACTTCGTGTTTTTGGCTTGCTCGAGAGAGAGGTTTTAAAACCAAAACTACTGAATTGATGGTCTGTGGTTATTAGGTTGTCGTGGGTTCCGCTCGAGAGAGTGAATCCTAAACCCTCTCCCACACATTCAGCTCGAGAGAGTGAATGGACTAAGGCGAAGGCTGTGCTTCATTGTCCTTTATTGGTGTTCGAGAGAAACCGATTTGATTCGGGGTAAATTGTTCGAGAGAAAGTTTACCCCCACTATAGTCTAGCTTAGTTACCAATTTACAGCAATTTACTATCAATAGCAATTACCCGGTTGTTTACCTTAGCCCATAATCCTATCACATCCCAAGAATCCCGTCTCCATATTTGTATTTTCATTTTTAGTTGTCGTTTTAGTTGATAATTGATTACAAAACCCCCTTTTGATACTTGACACTTGTGTCATCCTTTAATTTATCATGTTTTTCTTCGTAAATGTTTATAGCTATAATTGAGTTGAACACATTTATGCTTTTCTATTGATTCTCAATTACGAACCGCTCCCTTGGGACTCGACCCCAACTCACTAGTTGGGTTATATTACTACTCACGATCGTTGACACTTGAACTAGAAGTAGTGTCCTGATATGTGAAATCAAGACTCTCAATCAACGACTTCAATCCACACTTAAGGGACTCCTTACATTTTGATTAGGTATCAGATAGCTACTCAAACTTGACAAAAATCTTTGAAAAGTTCATTTAGACATTTTATCAAACAGTTTAAGTGCACCATTTTACTTAATAATTTTTAGCAATCTATGCTTATTTTTTAGCCTCCGAAAATTCATAATTGTAATTTGCTACTCACTATGATAATCATAAGACACAAAGCATCCTTTTTTTCATTAAGTATTTGACAACTTAAAGCACAAAGACACTTCAAACTAAAGAAAAGAAGAAAAAGTTAATTGATTTTCATGTCTTCCTATATCTATGGGCTGCTCTGAAATAATTTTGCAACAAAAAAGTTAGTTTCCTTTAGTGATTCCCATATTGTCTTGAACATCTGGCCAACAATATGCAATTCTTGTTTGTAAAGTATTGAACCTTGATACCTTGACTAAATTAAGGAAGAAGAATAGGTAATCGTTCAAGTATATGAAATTTCTGCACATATCTTGAACAATTTTTTCTTTGATTTGAATATAAGGGGCATGAATTTTAGAAATTTAGATTAGGATTTTTTTGTTTTCCCAAAAATGAATTTGTTTTCACTTTCACCTTATTCTATATTATAATTTCTTTTTATTATTTTTAAAATCTAGGTGTATTTGTTTTAGTTAGTTGGCAGCAACTGAGTAGTTCACTTATACACGTCAAAGCGTTTGTATATCACGCGTTTTGTCTGAAATATTTGAGTATTTTTTGTTTAAATTTTGAATAGTGAAAGTGTCTCTTTGTGCACTATCAAAGTTAATGGTCAAAGTTATAATTTGAAGCCATTAAGGGTCATATTTATGTATTATGTCAAGCATAAATGTGGCCATGTATTTTAACCATGAGGAATCACCAAATATGGACAAGCTAATCAGAATTTGTGCTAACCTCAAGTTAGATGAGAAGCACCAAAACCTATATTATAAAACAATATAGACAAAAGGGATGTATGCAGTCAGTTCTCGTAATGTACTAAGCATGAGGAAATATGTATTAACATAGGCATATTAACATAATAAGTTTGAAAACATGATAATGCATGATCAAGTAAACATGATATAATCAGATAAGCTGAGTTCATAAAACATAGTACAAGGTCAATGCAATATTCTGATAAGAGTCATAACCATATAATAAGTAAATCATATGTCTTTTGTCATAACATATGTGGAAGTCATAAATCTTTCTGAGAGATACTGATGAGTTGGAAATTTTGACTCATTTAAGGATTTTTATTCAATGAATTAGTGTCCTCAATGCAAATTTTGTGTTCATATTTGATGTTAATGTGTTTATAGGCAGCCATGAAGGCTTTAGATCAAGTCAAGGACATTACAATGCAAAAAGGAGCGAAAAAGTTGGAAAAGCTAAAGAAAAGAGAAGTTGAAGCTCGCAAAAGCCACTCGGTGACTCACCCAATAAGTCTCCAGCTCGCCAAACTTCCCAGCGAAGTAGTCCATGTACTAAGAGAACTCAGCTACCAAAAAACACTTCGGTGATGCGCCGAATGGAACGGCGATCTCGACCCAATTCGACAAATCTTCCAGAACAATTGGACACAGGAGTCAAACCAGAAGGCGAGAAGATGTGCATGTCAGTGGATCACCAAGTCATTTGGTGATCCCAACTAAGTCGCCGAGTGGACTTCGTGCTAAGATTTTGGGAAGTTTTTAGAAACGTATAAATTGATTTTTGAAAAGAAAGTTAAAAGAGTTTTGGAGTTAGACAGTTTTTAGAGTTTTTTACGTACTTTTACTTTATTAAACACTCTTGGAGAGGATTTTGATCTTGGATTTGAGGATATAGGATTCTAGTCTTAATTTTGGCATTGAGCATTGAATATTGTTGACAATTTGGATGGATAACCTTTTTGGTAACGATTTCTTACTTTTCGCTATGCTTGGCTAAAACCTCTTTCCTTAGGGGTGTGATCATGTAATCAAATACATAAATTAGCTTATGACTATTGTTAAGTGATGAATTTAATGTTGTTTAGAAATAGGTTCAATTGTTTATTCATATTTTCATTGATGAACTGAAGTTGCAAATTCGGTTCTAGCTTAGCTCTCTATGCTTGCTTGAGAAAGATGTTTAGACTAGAATGAATGATTGATAGTTTTATTGATTTGCATTTTACAACCCAACTTGAGAAAGTGGGTTTAATTAAGGAATTGGGTTGCTTTGTGTTGTTAAGCTTGTGAAGGTTCGGTAAAGAATTCTATTACAAAATAAAATGGTGTTCTAATCATTTGTAGATGTAGATATTTTCACAACAATAAAGTAAATGAAAAGGAGTTGACAATTATGTTAAATGAAGAGATTTGGGTCAACAATTAACAACTACAAATAACTGGGAGTAACAAGTAGAGAGGGTTTCTTGAAGGTGTGATAACATGAATGTCAATTTTGCTAAATGGGTGATTATTATTTACTAAAAGTCGTTGAACTTCAGTGGGTAGGCTAGGATTTAGGTGCAATAGTCATTTCTCAATTAACTATCACGAATGCAGCGAGTTCTTTCGAACCTCGACAAGCACACACATAAAAATAGCCCAATACCTTAATCAATCTACTTTTTCAAGCTAGATTAGTAGGATTACATTTAGACCCACTTTCTCAAGCTAAATCTACAATAACCAAATCACTACAATTATCAACTGATAGTTTTAACTCTAATACTTCATTCTCAAGGAAGCTTAGAATGATAAACTAGAATTGTATTTGCAACTACAATTCATCAATTAAAACTCGAACTATTAATTGAACCCACTTCAAATAAACAATAAAAATCAGTAAATACTAATACCCATAAGATAATTGAAGCATTCAACTACATAATCACTGTAACACCCCGTATTCAAAACAGACCAAAAATGCAGATTTTGAGAAGTTGCAGTTGCAACTTACGGTCACCATCCACGGACCGTAGGTCAGACCACGGCCCGTGCTGGTGGTCCGTGGTTCGCCACTGCAACCCCTCCCCAGCCAGCTCAGAAAATTGGTTAAGTCTCGACTCACGGACAGACCCACGGTCCGTAGATCAGA
>JAJOOR010035167.1:0-22397 GCA_036250505.1 Solanum acaule | reverse complement strand
TTAGCCTAGTCACTATTATCTTGCAAATTTCCTATTGAAAGCATGTACCCAACGATTTATCTCAACTTGTATTGCGGTCACACCCCAAGAACATTTCCGCATACTTGATTTTCTTGTTATTTTTGTTGTTTTTACTACTTGTGACAAAACCCCCAATTGATATTTGACACTTTCGTGTCACCCCCTTTAATTTACCATGTTTTTGTTTATTAATGTCATTAGCTATGACTAGTTAGAGCTTAATTTTATTTTTCTATCAATTCTCAAAACCACTCCCTTGGGACACGACCCCAACCTTTAGTTGGGTTACTATACTATCGACGATCGAAGACACTCATACCGTAGGTTAGTGTCGTTAGTGATGATAAGTATCAATATCTACCCAGTTCATCATTAGTCTTGATTGGTCAGCACCCTTCGAAGTGATGTGTGTTGCAAGTGGTACGACATTAGGTGTCGTGTTTTGGAAAAAACACTACCAGCTATTCCATCCCATTTACTACACAAGCAAAACATTGAAAGGTGCTCAGCGTAACTACACAGTTACAGAGCAATAATTACTTTTGGTGGTATATGCCCTGGATAAATTTCGGGCATACTTGCTACGCACTAAAGTGTCTTTCACACTGATCACGCAGCTCTGCGTTATATAATGGCAAAGAAAGATGTGAAGCCAAGATTGATAAGGTGGGTGCTATTATTGCAAGAATTTGACTTTGAAGTCAAAGATAGAAAGAGGTTGTGAAAATCAGCTGGCTAACCATCTATCTTGGTTAGAAGGCAAGGACAATGAAAAGCTGAAGGTAGACATAAATTATTCATTTTCCGATGAACAGGTATTCACGACCACACTAAAACAAACTCCTTTGTCACGACCTAAGCCTACACACTGGACGTGGCCTACACTCGAGAACCATTGCTCGTCCCCAAGCGAACCCTCATCCTGGCTGACTATGAGCGGAAGACTAACTCAAGCATACAAAGCTTAAAAACTAAATAAAAATTCACGAGACTCAAATACAAAGCTTTAAATCGAAAGAAAATTCTGAATAATATAATATATTAAACTCGCCCAAAAATAGGAATCATAATTCTTTAAAACAATTAACAAAATAAATGAATAGACTTTTGAAACTATATTGTCTATCTATGAAGCCTCTAACTGACAAAGATGGAAGTCAGAACTAGACCCACGACATCCTGACAAAATTTAAAAGTAAATTAAATCCTTCGAAAGCAAGGAGGCTCACCAAAGCTAACTCGAACTCCGTGAGGTATCAATGAAGCTCCTACTAATGACCCTGAATACATGTATCTACATCATGAAACGATTCAGGCCAAATGGCTCAGTACATGGAATGTACGGGCATGTAATGAGAATTCTACAGCATAAACATAAGCTTGAACTAGTAAAAAGGAAACATACTTACCTCTTCTCAACTCACTCAACTCAACTCAACTCAAAGGTACTCAACTCAAGATACTCAACTCATGATTATCAATAATAAGCAACAATTAAAGATGCAATATATGGAAAACTTTTAAAACAGTAGAAAACAACTTAATGTATTGAAGAATACACTAACAATAAAATTTGTATATAATAAAATATAATATAACTCTGTGGGAGTTTCCCTAGCCGACAACCATCACTATGAGCTATGTTATGTTATAACGTCTCACCCACACTGCCAGAACTGTCCTATACTTTGCCACGATATAAGACTCATCTAAAAAGTATGAACCTTTTTACTCACGTCGGCTACATGGTTTATGGAGACTTGAGTTATCTGAACTCGTCCCAATATCGATGCTCAATACTACTCCAAAATATACTCTGCTCATATGTTTAAAAACATAACTCTTTCTGTGGTTTGAGATTATTACTCAAAATCTTTCTCTAAAAAGAGATGTTACTCAATTGCTCAAAACTCTTTTGGAAATCTCAGTTTCCTCCTCTTTTAAATGTGACTACATTTACTCTTGGGAATACTTAGTTCCAATATATCATTTTAAAGCAAATGAACTCGACTATACTCTTTCTCAACTCAAGTGCTCAAGTCTTAAAACAAGTTTAGAAAAAGTTGGCAAAGACTTCTTAAAATAGGGTTCATGTAGAATCATGGACGTGAATGACTTAATTCAAGGTTTTCTAATACCGTACAAAGAACTTGATACTTGAAACTCAACAACTAAGAACACAAGAACTTCAATAATAATACTAGCTTCAATAACGCTTGACTTAGAGGGTTCATGCGGAATTATGGGCATGGACTACTCAATTCAAGGACTCAAAGATACTTCTCATCTCAAGACTGCTCGACTTATAGGGTTCATGCAGAATTATGGACATGAACAACTCAACTCCAGGACTTTATGGGTAACCTGTAATAGTCACATGATTAGGAATATAATCTCAAATGGGTTAGGAATTCAATACTCAAGACTTAGAAATTTAAGATACTACTCTTCTCAATGATACTCAATTTATGGAGTCCATGCGGAATTTATGGGCATGAACGACTCGACTCAAGGGCCTGCATAACAATACGAAACTCAAGTATACGAATATTCTCATTGTCTTACTTACTTCCTCAAAACATAGCTCAAAGCAATAGTTGATCTCAAAGGATTCACAATTGAACTCAGAAACATTCTTGGACTCGATTCTTAACTCTCTCTTGATTGTGAATTATGAAATCAAGAGTTATGATTCATGATATGAAGGGTCTAGGTGATATTGTAGACTCATGAAAACATTATCCTCACTGTGATGCTCACTTACTTGAGTCTTCAAACAAGTTATTAGAAATTGTAGAAGACTTCTCAAAACAACTCGCAATGGACTTTATCAAAATGTTTGAAAGAATTCGCAAGGCTTGACCATTAACACTTACTTGAATTTGAATTATGAATTCAAGGTTATGATTCATGTTATGAATGATTTCTAGATGTTTAGAATTAGCTTAGAGTGGTTAGAATCAAAAGGGAGTCAAGGAACACTTTTAAAGAACTCAAACAGAGACACCGACTGCAAATTGGACGGGGCAGGCGACCCTGCCGCACTAAGTGGCGCAGGGAGCCAACCCCTAAACTAAAGAACATAATTTGGGGTGCACTGGCGGGCGTGACACACCATGCCCCAACCCAGAATACTCGACGAATTTCTCTGCTCGTTTTCTCACCCTAACTCGCCTAGAATCAAACAGTTTCTTCCCAAATAACTTGGATTAAATTACATAATATAGGTAAACTCGAATATACTCAATACATCCCTCAAAACACTCACTTTCATCTCAAGAAATCATCAAAACCCCAACACAACAAGATTTAGGATGAACTTCAAGAACACTTCTCAAAAATTCATCAAGAACTCTAATCTTTCAACTTCAAGAATGAAATTTCGCTGAAAATAACATGATTGGTGTGTGGGTGAAAAAACCCAAAACTCTGGAAGCTTACATACCTCTTAGGGATTAAACCAATGGCAAAAATCCACAACAAAATGCAAGAATCTCAACGAACGCTTTGATCCTCTCCTCTTTTCTCCTCTTTTCTCTTATTTTCTCTTCTTGAACTCTCAACTAAAACCCTAGGCATATAATAAGATTATAAAACTGAACCAAATAGTATTAGACCCTTAAAACCTTACTAAAACCGAATTAAATCTGATTTGGTAAGGAAAAGACCAAAATACCCCTTACTATTTTCGGGTAACATTCCTTAACTGGAGAGCCTGACTTTAAAAGGACATATCTCACCCATCCGACATCGAAACATAGAAAACTCGGTGGAGTTAGAAAGATAATTTAAAGACCTTTCATTTAACATCTCATGGCACACTTAACTCATCATGTACTGAGAGTTATGGTCGTTTGAAGTTGACCCAAAACATAGAAGAGCTTAGGAATGACTTCAACGAATTCTTTCTAGTTCTTCTTGGAACTCAAGGTGCTACATCTAGTAACCTTAACACTTAGGAAAAATTTAAATTCCTTGGTAAAAAATTACTCACTACGAAGGATGGTTCGAGTCTTAGCTCAAAAAATTTCTGGGGTATTACAATATCTCCCCCTTGGATCAATCGTCCTCGAATGACGAATGGACTGGGTATGGAATGGGGTTACTCTTACCAAGGTCTGATTGTGATGGTACACTTTCACTATATTCAAGTTTAACCCAAATCCTTAGGTTCGGGTTCTATACTCTCTATAGGGAATCTTATCCAAACAATATTTCTCCTTTCCACCACATTCAAGCTTAGTACTCTAACAACTCTATGGACTTCTACTAACCAACTCTTTCGGAGCCAACTAAGGGCTCTCAATTACCTATTTATCATCATAAAACCTCATCCTCCTCTTCCTCCTTATTTATGCCCTTAGATGGAATTATCACACCATCACTATCACGATAAGAACATCAACCTTCTCTTTCTAACATCACTCAATTACTAAAAGGACCTCCGAAAGGACATCTCCCATACTCTTTGGAACTCATTACTATCTTACTCTCAAACACTTGACTTTATTCTTATCTTATCATCTCCCCTTTAGGTTTAAAGTTGACACTTGAAAGCTATGGACCTATTCCATCATCTCTAAACTGGTCAACATCCGCTTTTACTCTAACACTCGGGAGAAGTTTAACTCATGGCTACTGAAATCTCCATAATCAGGTACTAAGACCTCTTCTAAGGAATTTCTCTGAACCTCTTGTGATTACATACCCTCTCGGTACACCTCTTAATGCTCTTTTTTACTCTTGTGACTTAGCCACACTTCACTGCCGTTATCTAAAGGTTAGGGTCTCTCACTTGTATCAATCATATCTATTCCAGTTAATATCTCAATTCCACACCTAATCTATGTTAAGTCTTCTAGATCAAATCTCAAGACTAACATCATCACCCTCATGTTATCATTCTTTTGATCAAGAAACTCATCGAAAATTTAATCTTAATGTTTATTACTAAACCCGTATATCAATACGATAGCTAGCCTATAATATTATACCCCATTACCTGATCAATTCTATAACCTTCTGAACCTCATGACCCTCTAAACAAATTATATGCCTAGGTTAGGTGTATCACTTCATGAATACTCTGCTCTCTAATTCCATACATAATATTTAGTCTCCTTTAACATGACGACACATCGGCATCAACTCTATTCTGGCTAAGAATATATTCCACACATAATATTTAATCTCCTTTAACATGATGACACATCGATATCAACTCTATTCTAGATAATAATATACTTTATCTCTTTATGACTAGAAACTATTCCTCTTATCACGAACGCTTCTACAACCTTACTATTCCTTCCTTGACTCATAAAGGAACTCATCACTTATAATTGACTGGGTGCACGATTGCAATAACATAATATTCCCCATCACTCTCTCTTTCCCTTAGAGTGCTGCACTTTCAATTGTATTGCTCATGATCTAGTAACTCCTACTATCTTTTATGGCAAAAATACTACCCAAGCTCTAAATGTAATTCCTCATAAGGATCTTAGCTGAAACCAGGCTTCAAAAAAAGAGTACAACTCGCTTTTAGCTCAAACGTACGATTCATATAATATGAGTGCATTCCTATGAAACTCAACACTTAACTCACTCATGGGATTTTCTCAAGACCCTCTGGAGTCTCATGACTTCCTCAATACTCTTGGTAAAACAACTCATCGACAAAGAACTGAATTTTATGTTCAACCACCTCTAGTATGATGGGTAGTCGAATGGATCTGAGATACACACGAGTATGAATAAATCTCTATGACATAGCTCTATTGCACGATTAAAAGTATGAAATAAGGGAAACTTTTCTTAAGTGTATGTAGTCCCTCATTTGAAGTGGGGCCCTCAAAACCATAAACAAGACCCTACTGACACGACTTCATAGAAACCCTAGGACACTTGAACTCTGTGCTCTGATACCAAGTTTGTCAAAACCCGAGCCGACACCCTAAATGTGACCAGCACTCGAGAACCATTGCTTGTCCCCAAGCGAACCCTCATCTTTGTTGACTACAACCGGAAGACTAACTCAAGTATATAGAGTTTAAAACTGAATAAATATTCATGTAACACAAATATAATGCTTTAACTCAAAAGAAAACTTTGAATAATATAGTATATTAAACTCTCCCCAAAATAAGCAGCTTAAGCCTTTAAAACATTCAACAAAATAAATGAATAGACGTCTGAAACTACATTATCTATCTATGAAGCCTCTAACTAATAATGATGGAAGTCAGGACAAGACCTACGACATCCTGACAAAACATAAAAGTAAATGAAATCCTTCGAAAGCAAGGACGCTCACCATAGATAACTCAAACTCCATGTGGTATTAACTAAGCTCATGTTGATGACCCTAAATACCTGTATCTGCATCATGAAATGATGCAGGTGAAATGGCTCAGTAAGTGGAATGTACAATCATGTAAAGGGAATTCTAAACCATAAACATAAGCTTGAACTAGTAAAAAGGAAACATACTTACCTCTTCTCAAATCAGTCAACTCAAAAATAAGATACTTAACTCAAAGGTACTCAACTCATGATACTCAATAATAAGCAACAATAAAAGATGCAATATATGGAATACTTTTAAAACAGTAGAAAACAACACAATGTATTGAAAAATACATTATAACTCAATTTGTATATAATAAAATATAATATAACTCTGTGGGAGTTTCTCTAACCCACAACTATCACTATGATCTATGTGATGATACAACGTCTCACCCCCGCGGCCAGAACTGTCCTTTACTTTTCCACAATATAAGACCTCTCAACAAAGTAGATCCACTAGTCTATGCTAAAAAGAATTAAGGAATCATCTAAAAGGTATGACCATTTCTACACACGTTGGCTACATAGTTTATGGAGACTTGAGTTATCTGAACTCGTCCCCATATCGGTGCTCAATACTACTCCCAAAATATACTCAGCTCATATGTTTAAAAATATAACTCTTTCTGTGGTTTGAGATTATTACTCAAAATCTTTCACTAAAAAGAGATGTTACTCAACTGCTCCAAATTCTTTTGGAAATATCAGTTTCCACCTCTTTTAAATGTGAAAACATTTACTGTTGGGAATACTTAAGTCCCATATATCATTTTAAAGAAAATGAACTCGACTCTACTCTTTCTCAACCTAAGTTCTCAAAATAGGGTTCATGTCGAATGATGGACGTGAATGACACAGATCATGGTTTTCAATAATCATACAAAGAACTTGATAATCGGAACTCAAGAACTTCAATAATAATACTTGCTTCAAGAATGCTTGACTCAGAGTGCTCATGCAGAATTATGGGCATGGACTACTCAACTCAAAGAACCAAAGATACTTCTCATCTCAAAACTGCTCGACTTATAGGGTTCATGCGGAATTATGGACATCAACAACTCAACTCAAGGACTTTATGGGTAACATGTAATAGTCCCATGATTAGGAATATAATCTCAAATGTGTTAGGAACTCAATAATCAAGACTTAGAACATGAAGATACTACTCCTCTCAATGATACTCAATTTATGGAGTCCATGCAAAATTTATGGGAATGAACGACTCAACTTAAGGGTCTACATAACAATATGGAACTCGAGTATACGACTCTTCTCATTCTTGTACTTACTTCCTAAAAACATAGCTCAAATCGATAGTTGATCTCAAAGGATTCACAATTGAACTCAAAAACTTTCTTGGACTCTACTCTTAACTGTCTGTTGAATGTGAATTATGAATTCAAGAGTTATGGTTCATGTTATGAAGGATCTAGGTGATATTGTAGACTCGTGAATACATTCTCCTCACTCTCATGCTCACTTAGAAAATGTAGAAGACTCTTCAAAACACCTCGAAATTGACTTTCTCAAAATGTTCGAAAGAACTCTCAAGGCTTGACCTTTAACACTAACTTGAATTTGAAATATGAATTCAAGGTTATGATTTATGTTATGAATGATTTCTATGTGTTTAGAAGTATCTTAGAGTGGTTAGAATCCAAAGGGAGTGAAGGTACACTTTAAAAGAACTCAAACGGAGCAACCAACTTCAAAATGGATGGGGTAGGCGACCATAGCGCACTGAGTGGTGCGGGTGACATCCCCTAAACTACACAACATTATTTTAGATCAAGCTTTTTGTTAGTCTTTTTAGACGTGAGTTTGTTTCTTGTAGTTTTCACGGATGTTAGGTCAGGGAGACCTGAGTTTCATGTTTTTATGATATCATTGAGTCCGGAACGATGAATATAATTGATCTGAAAATGTGTGGTTTTTGTGTACGCTGTTCAGAACGAATATGAGGGTCATTTCGATGTTTCGCGAGTTGGCTAATTATTTGATGTCTGAGTTTTGGTGCATCTCCTCTTTTGCGACAGTTGGATGGCTTCTGCGAGGCTTAGGTTGCTTTTGCGAGGCTTAGGTCGCTTTAGCGAAGGGTCAACCCTTGTTGACCTTCACATTTACGAAGCAGCCATCGCTTAAGAGACCTTCGCTTAAGCGAAGGCCTAATCGCAGAAGTGATGCCCTCATTTGTAGTGGGGTTCGCTCTTGTCACTTATGTGATACCTAAGAGGGTTTTTGCTGCAGATTTCAGGATTTAAGCCCTATTTCACCAGTTTTAAACTTGGAAAACCCTTGATGGCAAATTTTGAAATAGATTTGTATGTGCTACATTAGTGGGTAAGTTTTCTTTATCATAAACCATCATTTCCCATTGATTAATTATGAGTTTTAAAATAAAAATGTGGGATTTTGGTGGGTTAATGGCAAGGTTTTTCAATAACCCAAGTTCTTAGCTAAAATGGAGATTTAGAAGTCGTTTTGATCATTTTTCCAAAATTATTTTCACTAATGAATCTGTGAAGCCTTAAACATCTTTTCCAAGTATTGTTTTTCAGATTCAAACATCCGTTTTTATATTGGGTTTCAATTTGCTTGACCCATTTCTTACATAATTGTTGTAGGAAGTGTTGCTTCCAATGGGTGATTGTGAATATTTGAATATTTTAGATTCTCTGTCTTTTGAAGTGGTTTAAAGGGGGAAGACTCTACTCTTGGTGTGATTAATTATTGATTTACGACAAGTGGTTTCCGAAACCTTGTATGCTAGATGATTTCGCATATTTCCTTTATTGATTGTGTGTTGGGAGTAATGGGAACAAGGTGAAAGATTTAAATTGTCCACTTAATATATCGGAATGACTTAAATAGGGTGAAATGAAAAGGGCTATATTTTAAACATTATGATGTGAATTGACATATTATATCCTTTGTTGATTGATTGATGAAATGCTTGAAAGTATGAATGTGGATTTGAATTGTATGAATTGTTGTCTCTTTCATGTGGTGTGATATTTCTTGTGTGCATTGATTGTGAACACCATGATGAGACATGTTATGTAAAGCACATGACAAATGGTTCTGGCTAATGATATAAAATCGATGGAAAATGGTTTGAGCTAGTGTTTTGATATAAAGCCGCTGGGAAATGGTTCCGACTAGTGATTTGACATAAAGCCGATGGGAAATCATTCCAGCTACTGATATTGTGCAGATGGGAAATGTTTTCGATGAAAGATTGATTATTTGACTTGATAACTTTGATGCTTATGTGTGACTCACTTGATACTTCAGATTAATGTACGTGTTGCGTGTGACTAAACTACTTGACTTTGAGATTGACTTATTGGATTTGTTGAATTTTGAATTGTGAAGATTGAGCTGTGTATATTGGGCCTTGTAAGTCAAATATTGTAGATTGGTTGGTTCAGCTAATTTTTGTGCAGGCTGTAGTTAGAATAGATTTGGTGGGAGCGTCAGGGGTATTCGTTTTCTAGCTAGTTGTTTGTTTAGTAGGTTGCTTGTTGGGTACTGTGTTGTTGGTACTTACCCCTTTCTTCTACACTTGTGTAGGTTCTGAGCCCTGACGTGCATGATCTTTTTCTCCTTCTTTTGATCTCGAAGCTTGTGAAGGACTTGTAGAGGTAGCTTATTGTAATTTGGAGGGCCCTCTTTTACCTTTTCCAATACTTTGTTCTATTTGAGAAACAAAGATTGAGACTTGTATTTATTTTTTGAAATCCGCACTTATGTATTTAATGCCTTCTACACATGAAAACCAGGTTTTGGGGTTTTTTTTAGAATGAATAAGTTTTCCACCTCTGTCTTGTTCTTAATCTAATGTATTTATACATTTCTTTCGTTTTTATTGGGTTGAGGTTAACTTGTCTTGGTGGGAATAGACAAGTTCTGTCACGTCCATTTTTAGGTTGATATAAATGGTTTGAGAACTCCTTCACAATTCTCACGTGTGTACAAACCAAGTCTAAGTAGAGACATGAAAATTCGTTTAAAGATGTTTGTACCTATCTTCAAGAGGCTACAAAGATTGTAATGAAACTTCCTTTTATTCATCTTTTTTATACATTGTTACATTCACTAGTGTTGAGTTGTCACGTGATATTTTGGCATATGCTAAGGACTAGAACTTTTGTTTCATGTAGTAGAGAGGAGGCAGTCCTCGAGGTTTTTGTTGAGGCCCCATCTAGTGGTAGAGGTAGGGCTCGAGCTAGAGGTTCTGCTCATGGACTAGCACCAGGTAGAGGTTGTGCCTATGGAGTGGGTCTAGTTAGAGTTAGGGCTAAAGAAGATTCTCCTGATCCATAGGTTGAGGTTGTTGAGGACCATGTTCCTCCTAAGTTGGAGCTCCTTTGTTTCACGAGACTTTGTATAGAATGTTAGGTGTTCTGGAGAACTTCTCTCATGGTGGGTTTTCAGACTACTCTTGAGGTTATTCTGACGACAACTGAGCATAAGTGTTATGATAAGTTTCAAACTATGAAACCACCCCAGTTTCAGTGTGGTACAAACGAGGATGAGCATGAGTTCTTGACCTTTTTGCCATGAGATACTTGAGGCAATTTGTATGGTGGGTGTTCATGGTATCGGGTTTGTTGCACTTCAGGTTTGTTGTCGCGTAAGAGACTAGTGGAGGACTTTTGTGAGGGATAGACTAGTTGGATCTCCTCCGACAAAGTGGGATTTTTTTCTAGTGCTTTCTAGGACTGCTTCATTTTATGGAGCATGAGAGAGGAGAGTCATCTGAGGTTTGAGAGCATAACTAAGGCTAGTGTGTCAGTGAGCGAGTATGAATCCCATTTCTGTGAGCTTTTTAGGCATGTTATGACTATTGTTCCGGATGAGGTAGAGAGAGTTCGCTTGTTTGTTAAGGGGTTGAATTTCTCTGTTAGTTCTTATGTGTTCAGGGTAGCTAGAGAGAGTGCTTCTTTCAATTACATTGGGAGCACCTCCAATGAGGCGAAGTTGATGGTCTTAGAGGAGTTTAGGGGCCTAAGAGGGCCCATTTTTCTGGTCAATTTTCTTGTGCCTCATCTGGAGGAACATGTTCTCATAGAGGTAGTTGCTCCTTTCAGCGTCATGGACCAGTTTATGATTCAATGTAAGCAGCTAAGAGTGGAAGTCAGCCCGAGGATATTATGGTTTTTGATGAGGTTGCCATGGTAGTTCGTCGGGTTCACAATAGTTACTCGTGTCGAGATCTTGTTATACTTGTGGGGATCCAAGTCATATGATTTGACAGTGTCCTCTACAGACTCATTCAAGACATCAACGTTCTTTGTCAGCTGTTCCAGAGAGGGATTCTGCTCTTTCGACCAGGGGTCAAGGCAGAGTTTAGACTGGTAGAGGTGGTAGGACTTTTGTAGGGTGTTCCAGCTACGGAGGTAGTAGTTCTACTCTGGCTACATGTGGCCAAGATGACTAGTGCTATGATTTTCTTTGGAGGCCTGAGGCTGAGACTTCTGATGTTGTGATCACAAGTATAATCCTAGTTTGGCATCGACCTACATCTTAATTGTTTGATCCGGGATATACTTTCTAATATGTGTCTACCTATTTATTTGTTCGGTTTTATATGTTGTCTACATGCATGCCTTTGCCTATTCATGTTTCTACACAAGTGGGTGAATCCTTAGTAGTGGATTGAGTGTATCAATCTTGTCTTGTTTTCTTTTGATGGGTATGACAGTTAGGTAGACCTGATCATTTTGGGAATGGTAGAATTTGACATTATCTTGGGTATGGATTGGCTTTCTCCGAATCGTGTTGTTCTTGAATATTTTGCTAAGACTGTGACCTTAACAATACCCCGTATCTTAAGAGTTGAGTGAACGGGAGCTAGTGATTCTTACCCTAGCAAAGTGATCTCATTCATTAGAGCTCAGAGATTGGTTGATAGAGGGTATTTGTCCTATTTAACTTTAATTCAGGATACTAGTGTTGAGTCACCTCTTATGGATTCTGTGCTCGTGGCTCGAGAGTTTATAGATGTGTTTCTGTCTGATCTTCTAGGTGTTCCTCAAGATAGGGATATTAATTTTTCCATTGACTTGGGGCCGGGAACCAAGCCCATCTTTATTCATCCTTATCGTATGGCTCAAGTTGAGTTGAAGGAATCGAAGGATCAGTTGCAGGATTTTTTGAGTAAGAGATTTATTCACCCTAGTGTTTCCCAATGTGGTGCTCCGGTGTTGTATATGAAGGAAGGAAAATGGATCCATGAGGATGTGTATTGATTATTGACCGTTTAACAAAGTGACAGTGAAGAACAAGTATCCTCTTCCTCATATTGATGATTTGTTTGATAGCTTCATGGTGAATCTCCGTTATCTAAGATTCACTTGAGTTTCGACTATAATTAACTTAATATTAGGGAATCAAATATCCCTAAGACCACATTCATGACTCATTATGGCACTATAAGTTTCTTGTGATGTCTTTCGGTTTGACATACACCCCTGCATCGTTCATGAAATTGATGAACAAGTTATTTTAACCTTATTTGGATTTCTCTCTGATACTGTTCATTGATGACATCATGGTGTACTCTAATACTGAGGCAGATCAGGATTAGTATTTGAGGATTGTACTAGAGAGATTGAGGGAAAATAAACTTTATGCCAAGTTCTAAAAGTGTAAGTTTTGGCTTGATTCTGTGGAATTTTTGGGATACGTGGGGTCCAAGTGTCACGACCCAAGGTAGCCAGCCACTTAGGTTTCTTCATACAAGATAATAGAAAAATAAGAGATTTTAAGACCGTCCCAACATAAAAGAGTTTATAAAAGTGAAGCAGAAGTATAAATGTCGTCTCAAATCCATCTTGTAACACCTTAAACTTAGAGAAGGGAAAATATTCTCTTAATAGTCGACTTGGTGATCTACCGAGTCGACTTTGCGATCCGCCATGTAGAGCCCCTCACATTTTTGCTCGATTTCAGCATCTAGTGTTCAGGAACTTTAGGCGAGCTAAGTTGAAGTCTCCATTCCTCTCGAAGCATTGCCAAAGTTGACTTCGTATTGCCTAAGTTGACTTATCCCCCAATTCGACTTTTTGTAAATTTTGGTGAGCTAAAGGCTCACTTGGCGAGTCGCAAAGTTGCCTATGGCGAGCTCCAGCGTGCCTTGTTTTCAGTCTTTAAGTCAGGGTCTTAAAATTCTTTTCAAATTATTTTAATTCGATACTACATCATTTTACCCTTCATTTAAAGACCTATATAAGAGTTCTCCCTCAAATTTCCCCAATTTAAGACCCATTCTCTCAAGAATCTAAAAGAAGATCAAATCTCCTCTCAAAAATATTTCTCTCTCTAGAACTTGAAGAAGAAGAAGAAGGGTTCAACCTAGGGTGTCAATTCAAGTCTCAATTCATCCATTGAAGATTAGAAATTGGCTTCAAGGTATGATAGTTTTCATCCATGGAAGTCGTTCCTCCATGGAGTTCCCAAATTCTCGAATTTACATAGTTAGAATTCTCCAATTGAGTTAGGGTTTTCTTCCATGTCATGGGTTCCTTTGAATGTTGAGTTATTTGATAGTAATTGCATGATTTTAAGTTTATTTCCCATGAACCCATGCATAACCCATATTTTCTAAGCTATGTTGATATAAAGTGGGTCTTGGACTATGAAAGATGAATTTATGAAAATATGCATGTCTTCTCTTAATGAAATAGATGTAAATGAATTTGAAGATGCACTTATTAATTATTTAAAAAAATGCATGAACATAAAAGTATGTTTATGACTCAAGAAAGCTTATAAATGAGATTGTATATATGTTCTATGAATCTTTGCCACATGACCTGAATGACATCCAGATTTGCCTTGAATGCTTTTCGGGCTATTTTCCTAAATTAGGTCTTAATTAGTATGGTATCCGTATATTCCATCAATTATTATAGGCCACAATTTCAAAACTATTTCCATTAGTATTAGTAGGGCAGCTCCTACATGAAGTGAATGGATGTGGCCTTAATAGCTATTATGAAAGGATCATGGATGGTGAAAAGTTTTCTCATGCATGGTCTAAGGAGCTATCTTATGATAAGGAATGTGGCGACTACCCATGTATCTTAATGAGAAGATAAGTAAAGACTTAATAACTTCTCTATGGGATTTAGGCTTAGCACCGAGAGGATATTGAAATAGAAGCCCTCATATCAGATGAGACTGGTATCTAGAAGCAATGTCCTTATCCCTTACCTATGTGCCCCCATAGGATGATTGTCTAAAGTAGACATTATCTAGTGGATCCACTTAAGCTAGAAGTTCATGGTTCTACCTTGACAAGTAGGACAATCTTTTCCGATGTGGGAGACACCAGGGATCATGTTATACCTCACATGGTCTCTATGTCTGTTAAGGCTAATTCCCACAATAATAATGAACTAAGGTTACTTCAAGAAGTATCTCACATGTGTTCCAAGATGATGTTCACTTGCATTGACCATGGTTTTATAACTTATGGTTTCTAACTCTCAAAATACATGTTTTAGCTTGATCATAGCATACTTATGAAAATTTCCCTTTTTAGCATGATTTAAATGTTGTATGAATGGCTACCATACTTGGTACATTGTTTTTTACTAACACATACTCTTGCCTACATTTCTCCAAATGTAGGGTCCCACAGTTAGGGTCCTCAATTTCATGACTAGTGGTTGATGTTGAGATTTCCAAGCTTGGTGAGTCCTCATGGTTCGAGGACGGATTTCCATTGTTTAGTTCTTTCTTGTATTTCAGTTTTGAACATGATGTATGGGCTACACCCAATCTCATTCTATTGTATTAGATGTCTATTGAGA
The DNA here is from genome assembly GCA_036250505.1 of Solanum acaule. Taxonomy (NCBI): domain Eukaryota; kingdom Viridiplantae; phylum Streptophyta; class Magnoliopsida; order Solanales; family Solanaceae; genus Solanum; species Solanum acaule. The sequence continues at coordinate 7,200 of JAJOOR010035167.1, read as the reverse complement.
CAATGTTTTTTAGACTTCCGCTTTATTTTATAAAACTATAAGACTTGAAAATGTTGTTGTACTTCTTATGTTCTATTTCTTATGTCATGAATTTTAAGTGGCTTGTATGGGTTCCCCCGGGGTCCTATACGCAATATTACATCTAGGGTGTACCCCTTGGTCGTGACAAACATTGTAATTAGAGTACAAGGTTTAGAATGGTCCTAGGATGTCTCATAAGCCACGATGAGCAGAATCTTGTTTTTGATTGTGAAGCGCGCCACATTTATGAATAAGAGGCTATAAGATGTTTAGGAAATTCCACTTCTTTCATTACCCTAAAGTCATGCGATAGAGTGTTTCACGACCCAGGGGTACCCCCTAGATGTAACAAGGCGCATAAGACCCCGAGAGGCCTCATACAAGCTAACTTACATCTCATAACATAAGATAATAGAAATGATCCGAAATTTAAAATATTTTCACAGCATCAAAGTTTCATATAAAGAAGCGGAAGTCCTTAACACTTGTCTCAAACCATCTAAAACATGAATAGTCTTCGGGACACCGCCCATACAATAGTTCTAAACATAAAATGAAAGAAATAAGGACATGGTGGTCAAATCCTCGAATGCTATGAGGACTCACCAAATCTTCACTCCTTGCTCTACTATGAACCTAGCCACGGGAATGGAAGTCACTATCGCCGGACCCTACATTTGATAAGAATTTAGGCAAAAGTATGTGTTAGTACAAATGAGCAATGTAAGAGATAACATCACAAGTCATAAGCTTATTTTATGATGGCTAGCATAAATCATCAACATAGGCATTAGTCGACATAAGATATAATACATAAGCATAAGAGATAACAACATATGTCATAAGCATACTCAATGTACCTAAATCGTCATAACATAAAAGGAGTACTTAATAAGTAACCTGGAAGCATTCATAACCAAGACATGGACAATACTTCACTAGTCTTACTCATCATAGTAGGCAACCATCGGTCATCATGTAAGCTCATTAAGAATCTTTCTCATATTTTAGCTTACCTTTCATAGACAAGGGAAATCACCTCTAGTCATGGTTGTATTGGAAGGTCATCCAAACTAGTCATTCTTATATTTCTTAATTCACATTGTTCTTGCTTTAATTTTTAAGACACGAGGATTCACCTCCCTATGCCTATCATAAAGGCTAATAGGTATCACCTTTTTCCTTAGTTGTATAGTCATAGGTATTCGCCTCCATGACCATTACAGGGAATCATAGGTATTCGCCTCCATGCCCTACCATTGTATAATATAGATATTCGCATCCACATCATTTTACAAAGATCATAGGTATTGTCTCCATGTCCAACATGATATGATATAGGTATTCTGCTCCACATCATTTTATAAGGATCATAGGTATTCGCCTCCATTATCTACAATAAAGGCTAATGCGTATTCACCTCTTGCCTTGCTTTAGGAGTTATATATTAAGGGTAGTAACCTCACACTCCTCATATCATGACATGGGTAATCATCTTATCTCTATCATCTCATGACACGGGTAATCACCTCATGTTCTCTAACTTAGGAATATGGGAGAGAACTTCACATCCTATCATATGAAGCTCTTGGCGAATCACCTCCAGCCTCAGCACATCTCATAGTCCTTTGACTTAGATTCATTTTAGCTGACCAAGCCTTTCAACCTAGAATAATTCTATGTGAGAAAACCTTTCACATTTATATATTATGTGTTCATGAGAATATCCTTTCAATCAACACAACAACAATATCATAATCATTGACACTTCACTCTCAAAGTGTTCTTAAAGCATTTACATAGATTCTTAGAGCATAATCTCATACATTCATAATATAGGTCAATATGTATAACTCATTCCACCACAATCCTATCTACAAATCAACATTCATCATATAATCTTTACTCTCAAAGCCCTACCCATCATACTTCATCACATTAGCTTTACTCTCAAAGCCCTACTTAATTATCATTCATAATACATGCCTTAGTCTCAACACAATTCTAATCATCATAGCTTACAAGTGATAATTCATCAATTCACACATATATACTTTGATCTTAAGCAATCTAATCATACTTTGATCTTGTTCAATTCATGATTATATGCTTTTCTCTTAATCAATTCACACCTATATGCTTCGATCTTAAGCAATCTAATCATACTTCATCATATATCCCCCAATATCAAGCATTACTATTCATGGTTCATCATGCATACATTAATCTCTATCAATTCATGTCTATATGCTTAACTTTCAAGAGATCTACAATGTATTTCATCAATTCTAGAAGATTACATCTAAATCCTCAATTTCCCCATTCATGGCATAAAACACAATTACATCAATTTCATCTTTCTAGAATGGGTTAGACATGGGTACATGTAAATTCATCCTAAAAACATGTAATTATATCAATTCCATCATAAACAATCATAATCCACTCAATTGAATCCATACCCATATCTTTAGAAAAACCCTAACTAGAATTGGGGAATAATTATTCTACATTGGGTAATTCATGGGGCTCCACTGATGAAAGGATTACATGGATGAATAAGCCATAATACCTTGATTACAAAGCCCACAATTGCTTGAGTAATGGAGAATTGATCTTGACCCTAGCAACTCTTTCTTCTTCTTCTTTAAGTTCTAGAGAGAGAAATATTTGAGAGGATGAACTTTTGGATTCTTTTGGGGTTTTGGAAATAATGTCTTGAATGGTAAATTTAAAAGGTTAAAATCACTTATATAGGGGTACTAGACTTAGGAAAAATGACCTCACCTATATCTAACTTAAATCAAAATTTCCCAAAATGGCCCTCACTTGTCAGCCTACTGCATAGGCCTCACGAGAGGCACCACAAGCCGTGGTCCTCACCACTAACCATGGTTCTGCTCATTGTCCTTGGACCAATAGCTAGGCCACCTTGTATCGGACTCCAAGAAATGAAGGCATTACAATGAGCCTTCCCATGAACCGTGATCTTGACAACTGGTCGTGAAGTGGCTCGTGAATGTGGACTAACATTGGGTAGCTCATGGGAAGCTACTGCCTAGCCACCACGGGCTGTGGTCCCCACCACTAGATGTGGTGGTGGTCGTGAAGGTGGCGATAGTGCTTGGGACGCCTTTGTCCCTTGCCTTGGCCCTTGCCCCTTTTCCCTCGGCTCTTGCCCTCGTTCTTGGCTTGTTACCCTCATGCTTAGCGGTAGTTGTCCTACTAGATTACGGGGTGTTACAATATCTCCCCATTGGGGACATTCGTCCTCGAATGACTATCTAGGCATCTCTTAAAGGAAAAGACTCTTGATTAGTAGCTCAGCATGCATGCAACTCATCTAAATGCACACAACTAGGGAGGAACCTGAACTCCATACTCTCATATGCTCAATGCATCTCTAGGAAGGTAGGAGCTACATCTAACAACCCAAAATGCATGAAATTTTAACATTTCTCATGTTCAAGGAAGAATTACCTCTCTATACTAAAAACATGCTCAACACAACCTCATGCAGCCTATATGTTATCTCTACTCAAAGAATATTTCAAGGAGGAATTCCCTCAACTCCAAGTTATGACATGGTTTATCAATACATCTCATGAAGTCTATAGGCAATTCATACTCAATGCAATACAACACGAGGAAATAATCATATAAACTCATCTTCTTTCAGAACACAAGATTTTCAAGAACATGCACAACATAAAGAAATCATGGGAACACATAAACACTCATGACTCCAAATTATAATACAAACTAAGAGGAACTTATCATCTCAAGCCAAAAGAGGAGTAGAATGAAAGGATAAGGATATCGGGTCATCACATCGGCCTCGGCCTCCCAAGTAGCACCCTCAACTAAGGGATTCCTCCATAATACTTTCACGGAAGTAACTTTCTTGTTCCTCAACTGCTTAACTTGCCAGATTAAAATCTCAACCGGTACTTCTTCATAAGAGAGATTCTCATTAACTCTCCATCCTTTTGAGGGAACTTATAGATTTCGAATCTCTAAAAAACAACTTATTCATAGAGACATGGAAAACCGAATACACTGATGTCAACTCATTAGGAAACTCTAGCTCCTAAACAACCCTACCAACACACCTCAAGATCTCATATGGGCCTATGAAACGGGGACTAAACTTCCCAAACTCTTTATACCTTTGAAGGGTAAGAGCTTCAAGTAAACCCCAAATCATAACATTAGGAATACTCAACGACCTTGCTATCTAAGCACATCATCTCCCCCTTGGGAGCAAGCCTAAATGGACTTTCTAAACACCATTTCTTTCAATTCAACTAAGGTCGAATAAAGTTATCACTAAGCTTTCTCATCCATCTCCCAAGATGATTCTAAACCATGGAATATACCCAAAACTCATAATGACCAATCGGATTCTACCATCAATAAAAAACAACAATAATGCAGCTCATTCATACGAAAGACAACATCAAAGTCTAGCATATCAAGTCTATCAAGTCACATAAGACAAAGCTACACCAGAATCTAATAAAGCATAAAACACATATCGATAGCCACATCCGAAGGACGCTCTTCTTCACCTCAAACTTGGAGTACATAAAACTTATTCTCCTTTGGAGCATTCGCACCCGAACCAATTGTACCGGACGAAGGGTAAGGTTGACACCTACGAAGACTATCTCTTTCACTTCTAGAAATTGTAGGGCAATGCCTTATCATGTAGCCCAACTTACCACAACTAAAACAAACATTAGAACCCGCTAGGCATTCACGCGCATGTATTCTATCACACTTACTACACCCTGGCAATAGAACCCCACTAACATCTCCTTGAGGCTTAGAGTTAGACACCTTTCCTTCGTTGAACTTAGGAGTATTTGAGGAACCTTTCCCAGGGAACGCTTGTCTATACCTAGGGTGACCATGTCGATCGGACCTTGCATGAAAAGGATTATCATCCTCCACTCTAGACCTCTTTTTCTCCATAGACTTTTCCTTGAGTTTCCCCTTCTCAATTTGTTGTTCATGGACCATAAGACGGGAGATGTCCATCTCACCAATGAGCATTGAGGTACGGCACTCTTTAGCCACCATATCGGATATACCCGTCACAAACTTATTCATCTTAGCCCTAGAATCCACCACCATCATTGGAGCATACTTAGACAATTGAGTGAACTTTAGGGCATACTCCTTCACACTCATACTTCCTTGACGAAGGTTAGTGAAATCTTGCACCTTTGCTTCCCTCAACTCAAGCGGAAAGAACCTATAAAAAATGCAAATTTAAACACTTCCCACTCTACGGGACCCGCTCCCACCGGCCTTGCTTCTTTTCATTGGTCGTGCCACACTTGAGCAACACCTTTCAATTGGTAAGCAGCCAATTCCCCCTTCTCTACCAGAGTCACTCCCATAATAGCAAGTACCTTATAGACCTCATTGACAAACTTTTGAGGGTCTTCCTCCACTTTGGAGCCATAAAATTTTCAAGGGTTCATCCTCATAAAATCCCTCACACTTGACGCCATCGTAACCACATTTGGGCTCACGAGGGCTACCACCTCTCTATTTTCTTGGACCATCATAGATTGAGACAACACTTGAAAAGTTGTCCTAAGCTCCGCATTAGTCACATTCTCACCTAAAGGGTCAATTGGAGCTTGAGGAGGAACTTGGAGAGGAACTTCTTGCTCCACATTACCTTCCTCATTCCTTCTAGCATTAGCCCTTCTAATAGTAATATCATGTGGACCATCGGGTAAGGATTAGCAGAAAAATCTTATAAAATTAAACTCTATGGCAGGACTTAGAGTATGAAGAAGTGAAGTTTCCTGATCATCTTGTAGCCTCTCATTCAGAAATGTGGGGCGCTTCACACTTATGAACAAGCTCTACTAGACGTGGTTTTGAGACATCCTAGAATCATTCTAAACCTCGTGCTCTGATTACCAAGTTTGTCACCACCCAGGGGTACCCCCTAGATGTAACATTGCGTATAATGTCTTTGGGATGAACTTTGGGATTCTTTTAGGGTTTTGGAAATAATTTCTTGAATGGCGAGTTTAAAAGGTTAAAGTCACTTATATAAGGGGTACTATACTTAGGAAAAATGGCCTCACTTAAATCTAACTTAAACTTGAATTTCCCAAAATAGCCCTCACTTGGAAGCGTATTACCCAGTCCTTATGAGAGGCACCACGAGTTGTGGTCCTCACCACTGGTTGTGGTCTTGCTCGTGGTCCTTGGACCAGTAGCTAGGTCACCTTGCAATGAAGGCATCACCATGACCCTTTCCACGAGTCGTGGTCTTTACCACTGGCGGTGAAGTGGCTAGTGAAGGTGGACCAACATTGGGCAGCTCATGGGGAGCCACTGCCTAGCCACCACGGACAACACCACCGGCTGTGGTCCCTACCACTGGTCGTGGTGGTAGTCGTAAAGGTGGGGGCAGTGCTTGGGAATACTTGGTCCCTTGCCTTGGCCCTTCCCCCTTTTCCCTTTGCTCTTACCCCTATTTTTTGGATTGTTGCCCTCATGCTTAGCCCTAGTTGGCCTACTAGATTACGGGGTGTTACAGAGTGTTACTCTAGATATCTTTCTCTCCTAACTGCCTATTTATGTTTTTCAAAAAATGCTCCCACGATGGAATCCCATTAAAAGGAATAGTAATGTTCGTGAAAATGTGAGACATGAGGTTCCCCATGTGTCGGTCAACCCTTTGGCCGAGCATGTGATTAATGATGAAATTCGAATCGCATTTCATACATGACCTAAGCTATGATGGCTCAGGCAAATAGGGATGTTGTGGCTCCTGTAAACTGTAACGACCCAAGAGCACCCCCTAGCCATTACCGGCGTAACCGACCTCTCGGAGGTCTTATACAAGCCCTTAGCATTCGACATAGCATTTATCATAGAAAAATAGCGAAAAATTTAAAACTTTTTCATAATATAACACGAGACTTAAAAGTCACCTCATTTAAACCTTTAATACAAAATCAGAATACTACCTCTTAAGGTAGCCTTCTTAAAACACGACTACAACACAAGAGGGACAAACCCTTACAATACAAAAGAAACTACTATCTAGTACATTGAACTTAAGGAAACCCTTTAACATAAAGGTCCTTCAATCTTTAAGGACACACCCGAACTTGGGAATAGTAAGCCAAGCTCATCACTTCT
>JAJOOR010035166.1:0-12733 GCA_036250505.1 Solanum acaule | reverse complement strand
AATTTTTATTTTATAATAATTTAAAATTTGAAATTATTCCTTAAAATTATCCACTAATTGAATTGTTCCTTAAAATTATCCACGGACTAACGTGGAGCAATTTTTTTTTTTTAAATTTTAAAATTTTAAAATTAATAATCACACTCATGTTCTGCAATGTTTATTTTTTGTTTTTCAGATTTAGATAGTTAAGTTTTTTAGTTATTATCTTATATAAATTTTGAAAATTATAAAATGATTATATCACGTTAATTTTAAGTAATCTTTTAATAAATAAATTTAATATTTTAATTTCGAATTTAAGATAATTACAAAAAGTTGGATTTTATTATTTAATCCTATTACATGTAATTAATAATTTTAATTATTTAAAAATCCTATTTTTTGTGGTGCTGACATGTGTCGTTCTAATTGTAATTATTGACATATGTCTATATTTATTTATTTAATTATTATTGATTATTAATTATTTGAAATACTAAAAATTTGGGTGTTGACATGTGTCATTTTTTCTTCTCCTTTTATATATAGATAGATTTGGCATTTGGCTCTAGAATTCAAACATATATTTTTTTACTATATTTGAAATAAACGAAATTATAGTTGAACATAGAGTCATGTTTTATTTTTGCAAAACAAAATATTCGAAATGATATTCATGTTTGAATGTACTTAAATACAATTTTAAAAATGAAAAGTGAATTGAAAAATCATATTATACTAACATGTTTTCCAGATTTGAAAAATATGTTTGAGTTGAAAAAGCTGCATACAAATTTTCATTATCAAACATCAATTTTTAAATTAAGTGAAAAATTATCATTTTTTTAAAGAAATAATTCTTATGTTTGAATGAGTCCTAAAAGTAGAAGTTAAAAAAATATGAAGATAAATTTTTTAAATACATAAATGAAAAATGAGAGAAAAAATAGTAATTTTAGTGGTCAATTTTCATGACATAAGTAACAATTCAAAGAATTAACTTTAACTTTTTTATACTCTTAACCTTTAATTATTTAGATAAAAATAATAAATTTTAAAAAAATAAATTATTTTCATATATACAAACTAAGGGAGTAATTATGTTGGTTTAAAAAAGATTTAGTAGGCGTTTGGCCATGCGATACCATATCACGATATGATATCGTGAGATGAAATCGGCGTTTGAACATGCAATTTTACGTTGATTCCATCTATGAGATGTGATTCCATATTCTCCAAAAACCATGATATGGAATTATATGAGAATTCCATATCATGATTTGAGATATTTTAATACAAAAATTGATCCACGACTTTATATTTTATTAAAGCAACCCCACATTTATATCTACTAACCATTTATTTCATATGTAAATAAAATTTATAATCACATCATTACTTTTTAAAATTTATTATTCTCACCGACATAAAATTTATTATTCTCACCAACATATAGTCACTTTAACTCACAAATAGCTTTGTAATAATTTAACTTCAACGTGAGGAAATTGTCCGTACTATGTGGGATGATTATATTAAAGACTAATACACTACAATTTATGTTCAATTTTTTTTTATTAAATTAAAGTTAAATGAAACAATTACTTAAGTGGAGAACAAATAACTTTGCAATAATTTATTATGCGATTTTATAAATTTTTGTTTATTTGATAAGATTGAATAAACAATTGAGGCTATTTTAATAGTTTTACAACTTATGAGATTTTTATGTTTATGAGAAAATATACAACACAAAAATTTCATATCGCATGTCCAAACAAAACTTCAATTTTATCTCATGATTCCATATGATGATACCATATCATAATTCCATATCATGATACCATATCGCATGGCCAAACGGCCCTTAGAAAAAACATAAAATGAGAAAAGAGAGGAAAGAGAAGAGTAGGAAAGAGAAATAAACAAAAAAGAAAAGGCAATATAATGTGGGTTAGTCAGAATCTAAATCAATAAAATACTCCCCTCATCCATAATAAAATTTTTCAAGTTTTAGGGATAGAGAGGATTTTGCGTCAATTAATTAATGGAGTGCTACGTGTCACTGTGTCAGGTCATCCTCCCAAAATTTAAATCCCCAAATGGTTACTGTAGTGGTACTCTCCCATCATCAGTTTCCTTGTGTTAAATTGTTAAGAAATAATAGCTGAACCCTAACAATCTTCATAACCAAGATGAACACAAGCATGCAATCTCCATCTCTAGACGCTTGCAAATCCTTTAAGCTCCAACAACATTTCCAATTCCTGAGAGGTAGCAGTTACCATTACACTTCACCTTCAATACATAAACCCAATTATTGCGTTTCCTGCAGGGACACTGGAAGTAGAAAGTTCGACAGTAGGGAGAGGGTGAAAGTGAATGGGAAGGGGAAGGAAAATGTGTGGAGCATTGACAACGAAATGGCAAAGACGGACAAGGAAAGAGATAAGCCGAGGAGAGGGAGGAGAAAAAGAGGTGGAAAGAGGATGAGAAATGTTACTAGGAAAAGCAAAGGTGATAGAGTTATGATCTCTAGTGCTATGTTAATGGAAGTCGAAACCGTTTTACAGACTCAGGTAAATTTTGTGTATAATTTGTAATGCAAGTGATGAATTGACTTGTATAGAGCTGAATTCTTTCAATTTGGGGTTTTGAGGTGTAGCTGATTGATTTCTAATGGGAGTGAATTCATGAATGCAACTCGCAAATATATATATCCCTAGTAAACCTTATATGGCCTCCATTTACTTTTATTTTGGTATCCCAATGTAATTTTGTGCTGTGGTCTTCTCCTGTCATGCAGTCTACTTCATTTGTTTACGGAATTTGGGACAAACTCTTATGTTTATAACTTTATTTTGACTCAAGTATGAGCATGCTTCCAGCATTTAGCAACCAAAGGTGTCTGTACATGTTGGAGCATGTCGTATGTAAATTGGCCCATTTGCCACATGATAAGCCGTTCATGTGAGCTGTGAAATTTGGGGATGACTTGGCGTTTCTGTCAGCAGCTGGAATGACTGCATGTGCGAGCTGACATATGCGCAAGTTGTCTGTCTTATATCCAATTAGATATAACAGAAAAACACATGGCAAGTCATGGAACGTTCCGCTATTGAAAGTAGTTTGCTAGCTTACCAGGGTGATTTGTGGTTTCGACTAGTAGAAGAGGAGCAAGGTCTTTGAGGAAGTTGATTATACCTTTAAGATCTACTTGTAGTGGGGTCCAATCAGCTGATTGTGAACATTAATGTGATGAAGTTTTCTTTGAAATCATACTGTTGTTAGCTTTTCAGAATTGTGTTGAAAGTACAAAGTTAGTTTATAAATTCTTAAATTGAAGTACAGCTACAGTGTTTATTTTCAAGACACCTGCTATTAATGCCTTTCAAGTCAATGACGGGTAGGTTCTAGGAAAGTCAGAAATTTAGGAAGTGTGATGAATTTTAGACAGGTAGAGCATAGCTTGAGATGACAAAGTGAACATGGTGATTTCAAATATATTATAGAGGAGTTATCATTTTGCCTGGCGTAGATACTTCACAGCTACTTCCAGTTGGCCCAAACTGACTTTTATGTTGATGCATTATTCATGAGAGTATAATCAAAATTATGTCTGTTCAACCTTTAGGTTTTCTTTGGTTTTTCCTCTCTTCCCAAATTCATAGATGTATGCTTTCATTTCAGGAACCTGTTATCTTACCTTCATGGAATACATTTATTAGTAGTGTCAGTGGGATATGGAAGGGAGTTGGAGCTGTTTTTTCTCCCATCACGGCAGAGATGGAACCTATTGAGATTGGCAACAAGAATGAACACCTCTTTGACTGCTATACTCTCTCTCGTATTGATATAGAGCCATCTCCTTCTGCCAGTCAAAGATCTCTAATTCGAAGGAAAGTAAATTGGGTAACAGTGAATCCACACGGGGAAGTTTCAGAATCGAATGGGGGTAACAACAGAAGCACAGATGCAGCATCGTCCTTCGATATACATGACGCCCCTGATAGAAAATCAAGAATTTTGCCAAAGTTTGAATCTTTTGACTTTGGAAAGACTGATATTATGGAGGAAGACATTATGGGAATGGAACCTGGCCTTGTTTTCTTTGAGGTGAAGCTAACTTGGTGTTTATGACATTGGTTCTCTATTGTGTTAATTTTGTGATGCCATTAATGGTGATTATGGTTCCTAGTGCTTTTGGTCAACTCCATACTAGTTCATTACTACAGAGTTTTAGTAAAAGGTCCTATCTATTTGCAGGATGGATCTTACTCAAGAGGCCCAGTTGATATCCCAGTTGGTGAATCTGATGACTCTAACTATTATCTCTCACCAACTTTTAAGTTTGAGCAAGTAAGTTTCACATGTTATCTTGGTTAAATTTAGTTTATGCTTTTTTTTGCTGTGGTAATTGGTAGAAAAAGAAAAGGAATTGGAGTACTTCTGCTAACAAAATTCACTTGATTGATACATGTACATACACCTAGCAATTCAACATAAAATTCAAGATATTACTTTTTCCCTTTCACTCCTTGTATGGGGAACCTTTTAGACATAACTGGTAGGAAAAGAAAAGAAATCAGAATACTTTTTACCTAAGTTGCATGAACTCTTCACTTTCAATAACACACCTGTGTCGGATTCTCCAAAAATACGCTACTTTTGGAGAATCATCCGACATGCACCCGTTGACATTTTTGAAGAGTCTAAGCAACATAACTTTTTACTAATCCAAAGAGCATTACCAAAATATGGTTGGGTTAGTAACATCCTTATCAAAAGGAAAAAGGTTAGTGACATGCTATATCGATGAGCTGATATTTACAATTTATATTAGAAGTACAAATGTCTCTTGTCAGGATTTGTAATTACTATTGGTTGCTTAAAAAATACAACTTTTTCTTGATAAAGCATTTAGTTAATGCTGTGTGAGATGAGTGAAAGAATCCCCTTAGCTGCATCATTATCAATCCTAAGGAATTATTTTTTGGAGGTTTCCGACCAGAAATCTGGCATCATCATTATCAACCTGAGTGAAGGTTTCTGGAATATTTCACTACTTTTGGAGGCATTGTGTAGTACGTCACTTCCATTCTATAGAAAAGTTCGACAAGAGCCTCAATGAATCATTTATAACCTTGATTCCAAAAAGAGATGGTAAATTAGATATTAAGGATCTTTGACATATAAGTATACTAAGAAGCATCTACAAAAATTCGGAGACTGATTTCTTTTAGACTTAAGAAAGTCCTAGATGGCATGTTGTTGACATCCCAAAATGCATTCGCCTATGAAACAACCATATAAGATATAAGTCTACTAAGAAGCATTGACAAGAATTTTGGGTAAGTGGTTTTGACTTGAGAAGTCCTAGATGGTATGTTGTTGGTGTCCCAAACTGTATCTACCCAAGGAGTACAGATATTAGATGCAACTGTGGTTGCAAATGAGTTTGTGGTCTCCAGGAAGAAAAATGAGGAGACAGGATTATAGTGAAAATTAAATTGGAAAAGGTATATGCCAGACCAACTGAGATTTTCTTTTTGATTTTGTGATGAACAAATATAGTTCTGAGAGAGGGTGAGACACAGATTCATTTGCATGTCTGTGGACAAATTCTATGTCTTGGTCAATGGAAGTGCCATAAGTTTCCTGGGAAGTTCAAGGTATCATGGTAAAAGGGATCCTTTATCCCATTCAAACTTGTCATGGAGGCACTCAGCAAGATAATGAATTGAGTAAAAACAGTGTGATATTTTAAGGAATTCACAACTAGCAGGGTAATGCAGTAGGTGTATATTTTGCTATTTGCAGATTGTTGAAGTTTACTTTTAGTTATTGCAGTAACTTTTAGTAAAATAAGTTGTTTAGTTTAATATGAATTTGCATTTAGAATTTTAGTTAGGTTGTTTGGATTGTTGAGATATTTTAGGTTGTTTTAAATTTGATTATGTGTTTTATGTTTGCTATTTAAAGCTCCTCAATGCTTCATAAAATTATTGAAATCAATTGAAAGGTACTGAAAGCCATTTCAATCCATTGAGAGACATTTTCAATCCTTTTGTATTGCCCCATTTTTTAAAAAAACACCTACAGTGGTATCAAGAGCTTCATTGATCTCTTTGAATTCTTTCAAAGAACTACCATACCATTTTTAACCCGTAAGGGCTACTCTTTTAACCCCTAAGGGCTACCTTTTATCCCATCAGGGCTACCCATTTTAACCCGTCAGGGCTACTATTTTCAACCCGTGCTTTATTAAACGCACAGGCTTTTCTAAGACAATTTTTAACCAAAAAATAATGGCAAGTAGCAGTCTCTCTTTGAATGCGCCAAAAATTTTCACAGGCGAAAACTATCAAATTTGGTTTGTGAGAATAAAACCAGATTTTGAAACCTATGTGATATGTGATGTTGTGAAGGATGAAAAATCTTTGCAACAATATTTTGCAAATCCTACAAAAGTTTAGATTAAAGCACTTTCAAAAAAATTTCTACACAAGACAATGTCATGGAATGTGTTTTTGAAGCACAAAATCAAAAGAAGAAAAAGAAAAAAGTAGAAATTTTGCAAGTTAAAAAACAATGAAAAGAATCCAGCATCAACTACCAAAGCAAAAATTGAGGAGGAACATTTTTTCAATTGCTGTAACTAAAGCAAAAGAGGTGTGTTGAAGTTTGCTTTTAGTTATTGCAGTAACTTTTAGTAAAATATGTTGTTTAGTTTAATTTGAATTTAAATTTAGAATTTTAGTTAGGTTGTTTGAATTGTTGAGATATTTTAGGTTGTTTTAAATTTGATTTTGTGTTTTATGTTAGCTATTTAAAGCTCCTCAATGCTTCATAAAATTATTGAAATCAATTGAAAGCTACTGAAAGCCATTTCAATCCATTGAAAGACATTTTCAATCCTTTTGTGCTGCCCCATTTTTAAAAAAAACACCAACACAGATTATACACTTGTATTATGTGATGTCGAGATCAACACTATTTTCTGTGAGAACTTTATGGTTTCAAGCAGTATAGGGACAAAGATAAAGTTGAAGATGTATAAAATCATTTCAAAAGAAGAAACTTTAGCCTTTCCATGGAGGGCAGATGATGGAATCTTTTCATTGGATTATCCAGCACCTTCCAGTGCATACAAGTCTTTCATCTGAGTCCCCAACAATTTCATGTATCTTCATCTTCTGCTAGTAAGCTGAAAGGGTTAAGGAAGGTGAAAAATCTGATATTACACACGAATTTGGATGATAGTGTTAGTAGAGGTAAAACAAGGATGGTTCCTGCTATTTCACACAAATGAAGCTAAAGTTAGTTTCTTGGAATGTCAGCGGATAAAACTGTCAGAACAAGAGAAGCCTTTTCAAGTTGCTGTTAAAAAAAAAATGAGGGGCTATTTTTTATTGTTTACAAGAAACTAAGGTTGAATAATGCAGTCATAGGAATGCCGGCAAATGGGTTGATATTTTGGTACAAAAGGGGGCATTATTATTATTTGTGGGATGAAATAACCTAATATGCTCAATTGCTGTCGAGAGGTTCACACTCCAGCACCTTTTATTTGTAAATTATTTGAACAATTTTTCTTTACCCTCTCTGCAGTAAACGCTCCACATAACAAAATGAAAATAAATTATATCTGGCTTGAGCTTGGGGATGTCCGGGGCCTATCTGTGAGTCCATGGGTGATGTGTGGTGACTTTAATGTCACCATATTCTCTGGCTAAAGACGTCACAACAGCAACATTTCCTCTAGTATGACTGGTTTCTCGAATTTCATCGAGGAATTGGAATTAAATCTTGTCGATCTTCCACTGTCTATCGGGGAATTTACATGGTCAAGAGTTGCTAATTCCACCCATATTATTTTTATTGATAGATTTCTCATCTCTCCGGCGTGGATGATCATTTCAGCTTTATTGAACAGTCTACCCTTCCATGAGTATGTTCTGACCACTCTCAATTCTTTAATGTGGACAGTGGGAAACATAACACATTCTTATTTTAAGTTTGAACATATGTAGTTGGAGGTGGAGGGTTTTGTGGATCCTATAAAGGAGCAGTGGGCTTCTTTTTAAGCCCACGCTAGCCCTGATTTTGTTTTTTGCTACCAAACTGATGCTACTAAAAGGAAAGCTCAAAGACTGGAATATCAATACCTTTGGGCATCTTGAAATCAGAAAGTCAAGCATTCTATATGACATCTATCATCTTGACGAAGAATCCGAGTCAAGAGACTTTAACCGAGGAAGAATTAATGCAAAAAGAAGGAAACCAAATGGAACTGGAAGACATTGCTAGGAATGCAAATAACTGGAAGACATTGCTAGGTAAAAGGAGATTTTTGGATGCAAAAGTCTAAAAGCTTGTGGCTTCAACATGTTGATAAAAACGCAGTTCTTCCATAAGATGGCAAATTCGCATCGCAGATACAATCATATTGGTAAATTGGAAATCAATGAGTATTGGTGGAAGATGAGAATACCAATCTCCAGCAAGTTATGGCTCTTTATACCTCTCTTTACTTTTATTCGGAGAGACATAGACCATCTTCGTCTGATACCAATCTTTTAGTTCTGTTAGAAGAGGACAATAATGCTCTTCTAAGATCATCTGAGGAAGAGGAAGTGTTGGGGGCTATAAATGACTGGCGAACAAGTGATGAGAGAATTGCAGGAGCTTAACTGGAAACTTGAGAATTCTAAGCTAACCAGGAATTCTACAGAGGAATTTAAGTAGAATAGCTAGGTAATTGAATGTCAGATGAGAAATGGAAGAAAAAAGAAGATATAGAACAGCATTGTAATTGATTTCATTACTGAATGTAAGGAATAAGAATACAATGCTCTATACTGGAAAGTTTCCACTAGTCTGTTATGAGTTATGACCCCCATTCCTGCTAGCAACTAACTGCTTTTCCTAACTAACTGTGCTGATGTGGACTAACTAACTAACTATCTGAAATACTTGTATCAATACTCACATATGCAAAAGATCCTTGCCCACAAGGATCAAAATCAGGAAATCTGGTCCTGAGAACATTAAAGAACTCCCAAGTGGCATGATCAGCAGTCAAGCCAGACCATTTAACTAGAACCTGGGCAACTGCCTTAATTCATTTCTTCATCATCCTTCTCTGCAGAATAGATTCAGGCTTGGGACAAGAGGGACTGGCGATATCAGTTGATGGTGGACAAAACAATCTGATCAGGAATCTCATAACACTTATTCAAAAGAGACACATGTATGGTAGGGTAGATCTTCACAGTTGGAGGGAATAACAATGTATAAGCCACAGTTTCAACCCTTCTATAATCTGGAAAGGGCCATAGTACCTGGCAGCTAGCTTGTGGTAGGGACTAGAAGAGAGTGTAGATTGTTTGTAGGGTTGAACCTTAAGGTAGACCCAATCACCCACTGCAAAGCTCCTGTCACTCCTGTGCAGATCAGCTTGCTGTTTCATCCTGATTTGAGCCCTAGGGAGGTGATGCTTGAGTAGCTGTAGTTTCAGTTCCCTTTGAATCAATGTGTTGTCCACGTCAGATGAAGCAGACTCACCCTGCAAGTAAGGCAAATGTAATGGTGGAGGTCTACCATAAAGGGCTTCATAAGGAGTGGTCTGAATAACAGTATGAAAAGAAGTGTTGTACCAATACTCAGCACTTTAATTCAGTTATGGAGGGCATTAATAGAATGTTAGGTAAGGCTATAAGGCAATGAAACAAAGCTGGATTCAAGATTTTTCGGCCTCCATTTGGACCCCTACTAACCCGGAAATCTCTCATATTCTATACGTGGACAACATTCTGATTCCCTATAATGCTGTGATCCGAAAAATACTTTTCCTAAGGGCTATCCTCCTATCCTTTGAAATTGTGTCTAGGCTCCACATCAAGTACTCCAAAAGTTCTCTTCATCCCGTGGATATGGTCCATATTATGGATCTTTTGTCTGACATTTTTGTATGCAATATTGACTATCTGCCTACTAAATATTTAGGGTTGTTTCTTGGGGATGTACTTGAGAGGTGAAAAGAAACTCTCCATCTTGAAAGGAAGCATCTCTCTTGAGGTGATTGACTTACTCTCATCATCCATATTCTGGACTCATTATTTGGATACACCATAGCCCTATTTCCAATTCCGGGCTCAATAATCAAAAGAATTGACAAGCTAGACAGAGAGTTCTTATGGCATGGCAACAAGGATGAGAGAGCTTTTAATTTAGTCAAATTTAGCATTGTTGTTAAGAACAAGAAACATGGAGGTTTGGGGATTCCAAACTTGAAGAGCTACAACAAGAGTCTTCTGTGCAAATGGCTTGGGAGGTTCAACTGTGAGGAGAAAGCTTTACGGAGGAGTTAGTCTCTAAGTTTGGCATGTTGAACTATTGGATCATAAACCTACTTTTTCTCCACTTTGGTTGGGTATCTTGAAGCATATTAGGGGTTTATGGGATGTTCTTAGCAAATTCAAACTTGGTAGTAGCAAATGGGGCAACAATTAAATTCTGGCATGACTCGTGGCTTGACCATTCAATGTCTAGCCATTTTGGAAGAACATGGTACCACACAAGGTTAAATGCTTCTTTTGGTTAGTTGCAAATGAAGAATATGGTACCGCACCCGTCTCGGATTCTCCAAAAATACTTTTAGCGAATCCGACACGCATCCGTTAACATTTTTGAAGAGTCCGAGCAACATAGCTTACCCTAAAGAACCTGCAGAGAAGGGGTTTTCAGTTGTGTTATAGATGTAGCCTTTGCAAAGAGAAGGAAAAGGATAAAATCATTTGTTTCTACACAACAAGTTCACTGCTCAGCTATGGGCTCTTTTATTCAACATCACATGCCTTAAGTGGTGCTGATACAATGCTTTAGATAATTAGAAATGTTAAAAAGTAGTTAGTACTATTCATTAGTCACCGAAACAGTTATTACTGTTCACTGTTATTAGAGTTTGTTAGAAGCAGTTATTTTGTTAGCTGTAGCATTAGATTCCAATTCAGTTCTATTAATAGAGATGTAATACAATTGTAAATCATTGAATGATATATGATAATTCTTCTTTTCTCTCTTTTACTCTGTTCTTCTTAGCTTCTATCTCGGAATTTCCCTGATATAACTATCTTCTTCTTCGAGGTTCATCCTCCTAGTTGATATTATCCTTTCGATTACTGGTAATTGGATCAATTGGTATCAGAGCTACTGGTCCTCGCCTTTTCGGCTAAGAAATCATGGTTGCTCGGGACAAAAATCAAGACAGATCTTCAGAGGAAATGGAGGGAAAATTGTCTCGGATACATGAACAATTGCAGAAGTTGATGGAAGGTATGGTGAATATGAATGATAGAAATGTACAGACTGATAAGGAATTAATAGAGATCAAGCAAGCCCTAGGAAATGCGAAACAGAAGGACAAGGAAATGGATCAAAATAGAGTAGAATCATCTGTGGGTGGAGACAGAGCACAAGGGTTTTGCAATGCAACTGGGGATTTCCAAAATTCTAATGGTAAATTTCTTACCCGATGTTCTAAACTTGATTTTCCTAGATTTTCGGGGTTGGATTTGAGAGCATGGTTATATAAGGTGGATCAATTTTTTGCCATGGATGAAGTTCCATATGATCAGAGGGTGAGACTAGCTTCTATCCATTTGGATGGTGAAGCTATTGCTTGGCATAGATCATACTTGAAGTCTAGGAACTCAGTTATAGACCCTTTGAAAGATTTGGGGAGGAATTTGAAGATTCCATGGAAGCTATTAAAAATCTACAACAAACTGAGGATGTTAGAACATATCAGGCTGAGTTTGATAGGTTATTGAATGGAGTTGATTTGTTAAACGAAAATGCTATTAGCTGTTTCTTGGGAGGGTTAAAACCTGAGCTCAACAAAGCTGTTAGAATGCAAGCACCCAAAACCTTAATGCAAGCCTACAAGTTAACTAAGTTGCAGGAAGAGGTTTTTGATGCTCAAGCTAAGTCTTGGGGAATTAGTAGAACCAGCAGGAATCAGACTGGTCTTCTCCCTACTCCATCTAGGTTTCAGGGTGTACAAAAACCTACTTTTTTTTTTATAACCGAGAAACAAAGACCTACTTTTTCCAGCACAACTGTCAAGAAACCTTATGAATCAAATGCTAACAGATTCAGAAGGTTATTGACTGCTGCTGAGATGGATGAGAAAAGGCCTAAAATACTGTGTTTCTTGTGTGATGAGAAGTATATGCCTGGGCATGTTTGTAAATCCAAGAAACAGTTGTATTTGGTTGAAGTTCTGGAAGATGGGGAGGTAATCATGGAGGAAGAAGGGTTAGAAGTGGATGAGTGCATGACAATCTCCTTACAAGCATTTACTGGAAGTACAGGTTATCAAACAATTAGAGTAACTGGATACCATGAAAAACAACCCTTACAAGTGCTTATTGATACAAGTAGTACTCATAATTTCATTGATGAGTCAATGGCAAGGAAGTTAGGTTGTAAAGCTTTGCCTATACATGAACAATCAATAAGTGTGGCTGATGGTAGGAAGGTTCAAACTGCTGCAGTGTGTAAGAATTTGAAGTGGTTACTGCAGGGTACAACTTTTTCTTCTGATTTCCTACTACTACCATTCGGGAATGTTGACATAGTGTTGGGTGTGCAGTGGTTAAACACTTTGGGTAGGATTTTGTTTGACTTCAGAAATAGAACTATTGAGTTTGTGCACCTGGGAAGAAAACATGTTTTAAGGGGAGCC
>JAJOOR010035165.1:0-16884 GCA_036250505.1 Solanum acaule | reverse complement strand
ATATATCCATCTTTTACCTATCTATTTTTTATTCTCTAGTCCAATGTTTTGGTTCCCCAAAGCTCTTTTTGAGTCTGCCATTCAATATCTTTCCGTGAGGAGGTAGGTAATTAAGGAGGTAAGTAATTAAGTTTTTTATTAAAATTTATATCATACTAGTATTTATCAAATTTAAAATAACTTTTTTTAGATGTACAAAACTTTTGTTTAGAATATATAGTTGTAAGAAAAAGTAGTAAAAACTTAGTTTTGTGGAAATCAACACGGTTGTTCCTCTAGGTTTTTGTTTGTTGATGAGTTTCTGCTATAATTATAGATTCTTCAAAATTATCAATTTAGATTTTGTGAAATCGTTCAATTTTTAATGATGTCCTCAATTATTAGAGATGTATGATTACCCTTAATAGAACATCCTATCAAATAATAAATAGTGAAACATGAATTTAAGAGTCAAGAAAAAAAAAGTCTTTCGATAAGAAAATGTTTTGTCTATTCAAAGAATATAAGATGTGAACCTAAATTATATAAGTCAATGAGTTAAAATAGTGTATGTGTTAAGCACCTTTAATTCGTTTATTGGTATGAGACTTTTTTTTTACTAAACAAGATACTTATATTAAAAGTTTATTATGCGTCATTACATAATAGTGGCAGTGTTATAACTAGTAGTATGAAAAGTAGTTAGAAAATGACATAAATACACCCTTAACTACAGAAGTAGGTCTAAAATGGTCCCTTAACTATACACTTAACGGATTTAGTCCTTTAACTATTTAAAAACTTATCAACTTTGGTCTCTTAACTATACACCTACCTGTTTTAGTCACTTAACTATAAACTAACCGATTTTAGTCCTTTATGTATTCAAAAACTTATTAGGTTTTGGTCTTTGTCCATTTTTTTAATACAAATAGTTTAGGTTTACATTAACGGAATCCATGCCTCAAAAAAGTTAAATCCTTTAGCATTTTTTTCTATTGTTTCTCTCTCTCCGCTACTCTTTCTTTAAATTAACCTTATGCGAAGAACCTTAACCTCAACGATTTAAAATAAAATTCACGAGGAAAGAAAATATAATTCTTAATTTTATTCGACAGAGGATAAAATCAAAACATATTATTGATACTAATGACTTAATTATGCTAAACTTTATAATAAAAAGAAAAAAATTATTATCTGTTAAATCCAAAGTTTGTGATACTAATGACTTAATTATGCTAAACTTTATAATAAAAAGAAAAAAATTATTACCTGTTAAATCCAAAGTTTGTACTCCAACGACTTCATTGAACGAAATTTGTTTAATTTTTTAGAAATTGAAATTTATAAAACTGGTAGATTTGCAACTTTTTATTTTTTTTAATTGATAAATTTAATTATTCTATTCATTTTATTTTACGTAAAGAAATTTCAGTAAATAAAATAAAATCCGCACTGATTAGCATATTCAAGTGCGGATTCAAGTCATTGACAACAATTATATACTTAATTTTATCCTCCATTGAATAAAATTAGGACTTATATCTTATTTACTCATTAATTGTAATTTGAATCGTTGACGCTATTGTTCTTTTTATAAGAGTAGTTTGAAGAAAAAATGGCGGGGATAGAGAAACAACTTTAAAAATAGGTTAAAGATTTAAATTCACTAAGATTTCCTTTAATATAAACCTAAGCTATTTGTATTTTAAAAATGGGCAAAGACCAAACCTGATAAGTTTTTGAATGCTTAAAGTACTAAAATCGGTAACTTTATTTTAAGGGACTAAAGCCGGTAAATGTATAGTAAAGGGGTCAAAACTGATAAGTTTTTGAATAGTTAAAGGACTAAATCTGTTAAGTCTATAGTTAAGGGACTATTTTAGACCTACTCCTATAGTTAAGGGACTATTTATGTCATTTTCTCTAGATTCTAGCCATGTGTGTCTCTAGTTTATTCAAGACAAACATCGGTGGAACTTTTCAGCACCGAAAACAGTCAGGTGAGTCAGGTTGCTTCGTTGCAGATCCCTCCCTTGCCAGGGGTATACTTTTTAATAAGGGCTGAATCCCAAAGAGAGATAGGATAAGGCTCTTAAAGATAGCTTAGCTGGCATAATCAATTTTTTTATGCCCCCCCTCGGGTGATTTCTTTGATGCTACCGCCTCTCCTTTTACCATATGAAATTTCTTTTTTATCACTGTAATAAAGTTTTTTTTTTTTGTATTTGATCTACTCTTTTTAGACGTAATGACCTGGGATCCCCTGTACTTGGCTCTATTTGTAAGTTGAACCCTCCTACTTATCAATTTGTCAACTGAACCCCTAAACTCATCAGATCGCAATATTTTAAACCCTTTTTTCATCTGATTAGTGTGTGTGAAGTACAACTCCTTACACGTGGAATTCCATGTCCTTTTTAATGATAGGTAAGAAATTACATGTTAAAACTTTAAAAAAATCAATCAAGCCACTTTTGTTATTTCTGGAAATTTTAGATAACCTCTTTTTCAAAAAATATATATTCCAAATAAACATGTTCTTCATATTTATTCCAAATTGAACACTAAATTCATGTCAAATAGATGAGATTTTTCCCCATTTGACTTGAAAATTCAAATACAAGTTCACCACCACATATCCAATTAATCCCAATCACAATTTTGAATTAATTTCACAAGACTCATTTGTTATTTTTCAAGCTTTCTCTAACTTATCAATGAAGTTTTTATTTTTCAATATCCACCATTATCTTTCGTGTTAATCCATACTTAGTCCTCTTTTGTGAAGTCTAAAAAATAAATAGTAATAATCTCAATACTTTTAGATTAAAAAGCTAAAATCAAAAAGATTCTTAAACTAAGTGGTTAGGGTGGGCCCATAATTTGTAGTGAAAAAGAAGTGTGGGTTGAGAAGGAAGTGGATGAAGGAGAGAATGAAGAAGAGGAGAGTGGGTGTGGTGGCTGAAATTCCAAGAAGAAGTAGAGAGAGGGGTGGGGTGGGGTGGGAGAGGGATGGTTGAGGAAATGTTTTTTTTTTTAAAAAAATTGATTATTATTATTTTAATTTTTTAAATGTAAAATACCTTATTTACTTGCTGTTAAACGTGTGTAATCAGGTAATTTTCCAACCCAGCATTATCAATGCTGGCGCCACATAAGTTCGGTCAATGGTCAAAGGGGTTTAAAATATTGTGTTCTTTATGAGTTTAGGGGTTCAGTTGGCAAATTGATAAGTAGAAGGATCCAACTTACAAATGAAGCCAAGTACAGGGGTCTCCCAGGTCATTTCGCCTTCTTTTTATGATGTTATTGGGGAAAATTGCATGATATTCATTGGGTTGTTGTTTAGACATGCCTTCACTAGAGTGGTTCGTCCTGTGATATTGAGGGATTTAGTCTTCTACGACCTGTTTCAACTACTTATTATTGAAAGCAGTATTAGTCCTATTTAGGTGGCTATTGAAAAATCTATAAATCTCCCAAAGTGTCGTCCACATTTAATACCCTATTTTTTGCGAGATTGTATTGAGACTTTCAGGGCAGTTTTTAGACATAATAAGTTTTGATCTATTTGTATTAAAAACTGGACAAGAGTATGAATAAAAGTTTCTCATTATTTTGGTAATGGCATCGCAATTTTTTTTATAGTAGGTTTACTCATTAAAACCAAGTCATCTGCAAAGAAGAGATGAGATAATTGAGGTCTTTTAGCAAATACTTTAATAGGTGTCCAGTTTTTTTTGTCTAACCTTATTTCAATTGTCCATAGAACCTTCATGCATAAAATAAAGATAAACGGTGACATGAGGTCTCCTTGCCATATTCCTCTTGTTGGCTCAAATAATTTATTAATGGAGCCATTTACTATGATGACTACTTGACTAGTTGAGATGCATGACACTGTTAGATAGGTCATATTTTGAGGGAATTTAAAGTATTGTTAGGTGCTTCTAACAAGGACAATTCAATCTTATCGAAGGCTTTTTTGAGATTGAGTTTGAGTAGAAAGTTAGTACTCTTGTCTTTCTTTTTCCTCAATGTGTATTAATCTTGAATGGTAACCACATTATCCGTAGTTTGTCTATTGGTTTTAGAAAACTAGATTGACAAGGCTCTATTAATCTATCCATAAATGGTCTTAAATGTTGAGAGATAATTTTTGTTATGACCTTATAGGTGGTATTACAAAGGCTTATAGGTCTAAAATCTTTCATGTTATTTGCATTTTTTTTGGGATCAAACAGATATATGTTTCATTAATTTCTTAGGTATCCCTCCTTTATTAAAAACTTCCTTACAAAGTAATTATAAAGCTTCCAAAAATGTTCTAGTTTTTGATAAAAGTAAGGATGCAAATCATCCGGTCCTAGTGCTTTTAGGGGTTGGAGGGCTTATACCGCTTTGTGAATTTCTCCTATTATCGGAGCCTCTCCATTGTTAGAGAGGTCTACCAAGTCTCATGGGACTTTTGAGAGGAAACAACCATCTTTGAAAGTTTTGCTTTGTATCAAAGAGGTTTTTAAAAGCTGTGAGTATTATTTATGATGTCGATGTGATTATACAACCATTCACCTCCATTAGTTTGAAGGTTAGTATTTTGTTTTGCCGTTGTTTATTTAATGTACTAGTGTGGAAAAAATGATATATTTGAATCTCCTTCACTTGACCAGTTAAACCCACGGCTTTAATTTCCAGAAGTCTTTAACAAGATTTTCTTCGAGGTTTCTTAAGAAAAGGCTACGTGGGATAGTTTGGGGAGTTTTGAATTCCTTCTGATCTCCTAATGAAATTTCTTTTCCAGTAAAATATATTGCCACATGAATTGTGGTTCCATTAAGTAACATTTTATAAAAAAGAAGGAATAGCTTCGAGAATATTCGTTACTTTATACCATGTTTGACTAATAATTTTAACATGATTCGGATGAGTTGTCCACGTGGTTTCAAATTTAAAGAGTAAATTACATATATGGTTTGAATTTGGGATTAGTATCAGGAGAAGTGGACATCAATCTGATTGTGTGAATGACAGGAGGTGTAATTGTGCATCAAAAAATGTTTGAATCTAGTTATCGTTTGCCAAAAAATGATCTAGTCATTCA
Source organism: Solanum acaule (assembly GCA_036250505.1). Taxonomy (NCBI): domain Eukaryota; kingdom Viridiplantae; phylum Streptophyta; class Magnoliopsida; order Solanales; family Solanaceae; genus Solanum; species Solanum acaule. The sequence continues at coordinate 11,801 of JAJOOR010035165.1, read as the reverse complement.
TATTTATGTTGAGATTTATCCTCGAGTCTTTTTCTTAGACACGTATAACAAAGAACTTTATAGCCGATATCTATCAATTCACAGTAGTTAACAGTCTCACATAAATCACTAGCTCGTGAATTATTGATAGGTTTTCCTCCCATTTTACCTATTAAGCTTAGGATTTCATTAAAGTCCTTGCCTAATAGTCAATTATCCTTGAAATTATTTTTTATATTTTTGCCATAATATTTTATGAGAATCTCTATATGTGCTAATATAATTATTAAATACAACTAAAAAGCCATGAGTTATTTGTTGAATGTACCTTCAACATTGCATGAATATCCTACCCAGTGGTAGAAATGTCATCTAAATCTAGTATTGTATTATACCAGAGAATCACTAAGCCTCCTTAGTAGTAATTGGGACTTGAGTCATTCTTGTAAAGGTGAAGTTATCTAAAATGGGTTGATGGTCCTCCTTTTTTGTTTCGCCTAGAGACACTAATGGTGGCTTATGCTAGTCTAGTAATGCTCTAAATCTCCTTCTATAGTCATCCACATTGCATCCCCTACAATTCCATAGTACTAATTTCATTGATCCGTTCAATGTGGGAGAGGTGTTCACCAGCACAACCCCTTCTAAGTTCAAGGGGTTCTCCACTCTTAGAGTTTGATTCATAACTATCACATAGTATCCTTTCTCTTGGTTTTTGAGATTTTTAACAGATTTGGTGGACAGATAAATATGTGTTTTATTTTTCTAATTTCTCTTTAAATAAAACAAGTTTTATGTTCTTTAAACTACTATTTATGTTCAAGTGTCCCTCAATAACTCTATTGCATCCTCTACCGCTTCTAAATCTGTATTTATAATTCAACTTTAGATAAGATAGATGTGGGGAAGAGTCTTGGAGTGGTGTATTACTAGGGAGGTTGATATCGGGCTGGTGGGGAATGCCTGGGGAGCTCTCTGACGCATTGTTATGGACCACAATAGAGTAGGTTGTTGTCATCTCCTGATGACCCTACTGAGATGGCATTATCTCTGAAACCTAACGAGGGAAATAGATTGGTGGGAAGAATAGAGGTTCTATTTTAGTTGTTTAGCTAAGAGGTCTGAAGAGTGGATCCCATGTAATTGGGTGATGGTAGGAAGGGATTCGTGGAAACGAAAAACTTAGAGGAGGTTGGAGGACTATTGACAACCAAATATGGTTGTTGTATGTATCCATGGCTTGTCTAACACTCTCGGAGACCACTTGAGCCAAGAATATCAGGTTTTGCACTAATATTATCACTTGTCTTCCCTCCACCCCCCACACTAAAAGAGAGAGCTTGATATTGCAGACTCATCTCCAGACATGAGCAGGGTGTTGGGTCTAGATTAGGTGCTTGGGTAGCAAAGTAGGTGTGTTCTCCACGGGTCACCAAATAGGTTGGAAGTCGGGAGGATGGAATTTATTGTTCATGTTGTTTTGGCGTGATTGGGTTGTGGTTTTACGATTTTTAGAGACTAGTGAATGCCTTATTTTCGCACATCTTCGTTAAGAAGATAGCGGAACTCTTGACATTTTTGGATCTTATAGGTAGTTCTATTGATAAAGACCTAATAGGATCATAAGTGGAGTTTTTTTTAAAATCTTTCTAAATAAAGAATATCAGTCCTAGGAACATTGGTATTATTTATTAGTATGAGTAGTTCTTATCCGTAATTAAAGGTCACTTTCTGGATATACATTTTTTATTTTAGCCGGTGTACCAAGATTTATGATTTCACGTATCAAAGACACTTTATCCAATACTAAGCGTCAATGATCGTTAAGTAGTAATATAACCCAACTAAGTGAGTTGGGGTCGAGTCCCAAGGGAGTGGTACTTATTTGAGAATCAATAGGAAAGCATGAATATACTCAAGTCTATCATAGCTAAAAACATTTACGAATAAAAGCATGGTTCAAGTTAGAGGCGACACAAGTGCCAAATATCAGGGGGATTTGGTTTCAACTATCAGCTACAACAGCAAATAATACAAAAATAGCAAGTATATCGATGGGTTCTTGGGATGTGATTGGATTATGGGCTAAGGTGACAAATGGGTGATTGCAATTAATAGTGAATAGCTGTAAATCAGTGAATAAGCTAGACTTTAGTGGGGATAAACTTTCTCTCGAACAATTTACCCCGAATCAAATTGGTTTCTCTCGAACACAAATAAGCAACAATTAAGAACAACCTTCGCTTTAGTCCATTCACTCTCTCGAGATGAATGCATTGAAAAGGGTTTAGGATTCCCTCTCTCGAGCTAAACCCGTGACAACCAAATACCCACAGACCATCAAATCAGTAATCTTAGTTTTAAAACCTCTTTCTCAAGCAAGCCAAAAACACGAAGGTAGGGTTGCATTTGTAACTACAACCCTTTAGATTAAGCCACAATTACAGAATGAAATCACTTTTAAACAACATTTACACTATCAATTAACAATACCCATCATCTAAATCAACCCATAATCACATAATCAAACCCCAAGAATTGGGGTTTTAGCTAGACATCATAAAAAGGTAAAAATCGTTACCAAATTGTGTTTCCATCAACTGGGTAGGATTGATATAGTCTTTACAAAGGTCTAAGATGACGAATCTTCAACACCCACTTCTAATTTCTTGGAAATGGAAATCTTCAAATCTTCAAAGCTAAGGAAATATTGTCTCTAAACTTAGTTCAAAGCTCTCAAACATCAAAACTGAATAATAATGAAAACTATTGAATGATAGATACTAAACTAAGGATTTAAAAATGTATTTATAGTCGCCCAAAAATGTGCTGCGTAGGACCATTTGGCACAATAAGTTAGGATCGCCGATCCACTCGACGATTCGCCTTTTGGTCAATTTCATCGCCTTTTTTCTTTGGCCTTTGGCATCTTCAAGTTCTAAAACTTTGGGCTATATGGCACTACATCGTGGAACTGTTCGGCGACTTGCTGACTGCTCCAGTCTATCGCCGACTTGATTTTCTCCTTCAGGCCTTGGCACACTAGAACATTAGGCGAGACCATGGCCGTTCGTCGACTCACCCAATGGGTTAGGCGATCCTTAGGCTTTCTTTTCCTCATTCTTTCAGCTGCCTTGTTCCTTTTTGCTCATTAGTTTACATTCTTTGTTCCTCAATCCAAATACTTGAAAATCAAGGATTTATATCAGTTATTGGCACATAATATGCATTTGAGGACACTAAATCTATTAAAATGAAGCCCTAAATGAGTCCAAATAGTTGACTCATCAACACCCCCAACTTTAACTTTTGCTTGTTCTCAAGTAAAACTCAAGTTCAACAGTTCAAAAAGGATGTCTCAAACAGTGCTACACAATACTCAATCATGAATGCACACAAGAAGACTCAACTTACTCATGCAAAGATCAATTGTGCAGTCAAAGATTTAAGTTGTGACTCACCATTATCAAAGAATCTCATGCTCACAATACTTTATTCAAATGCAAGTTCAAGCTCAACAAAGGTACTCAAATACGCTCACACAAAGAATGATTCCATATTCACACACAATGGTTAACAATTTAAAGCTCTGGAATCAAATGCAACGCTCACACTCACAAAGATGAACATAATGCATGACTTCACCTATATGTTTGCCCGTATTTTCCAATCAACCCTAGTTTCAGCTCACTCAAGATCAAAAAGGTCTTTTTAAGGCTTGTAACAAGGTTGAGTGCAAAGGTATGGTCATTTAGGCTCAATGGATCTAACCCTCATGATATGTGATGTGAACAACACTTTCTTTCCTTTTCTTCATCATTCTCATTCGTGCTCAAAAGTCACCCCATTATTCATCTTCCATGGATTTCTTGGACACCCCATTTTCTTTGCACTTTCACAACTTTATTCCACAACTTTTTCAATCTTTTCTTCTTTTTCTCTTCTTTTTCTATATGGAGGGGTTCCATTTTTCTCAAAACCATGGGTCAAAGGGGACTTTCTTGCACTTCTTGATTTACCTTCTCTTTTTACCACATCCGTAACTTAGGCTTTTAACCTAAGTTGGATATTCACACAAACCACAAATCATGAGGATTATGGGAAGTGGGTCAAGAAAGGTCACAATTTAATCAAGTTTCTTTCAAGAAATGGATAAGGCTCAAAGGGTGTTCAAACGGGGTTCACACACTCACAAGGTAGGCCACAAAAGAGGTATAATGTCAAATTGTTTCACACTCTTCAAAGTTGCCTAAGATCATATCAAAAGATTGCATCACTTAGTCAACCGGACCAATAGGGAAAATTCTAGGTGTCATCATGCATGGTTCACGGTAAGCTCATCACACAAGTCATTGACACCAATGTTAAACAAGATTCCACACATTCGCTAGTGTGCAATGCTCATCACAAGAGACTCAATTCGATACTTGGCTAGTCACAATGAGATGCAAGGAGTTCACATATTGTCTATGCAATTTCATTTTGCCATACCGTAGCCGCACATTCATTTTTGTTTGATTATGAGAACTATTCAAGTCATCGGTATTGATCAAGACCGATACTCAAATTTGCAAGAGAACAGCCACATTCTAACACAAATAAGAGGTGGCACAATTTTTTCAAAAGGGTTCGAAAATCATTTGCAAATAAAAACAAGGAGCCATACGCTCAATCATCCACAAAAATAATGTACCACACAATTATAGATCAAAACCTAAATATATATACAAAACAAGAGAGTCACAGAAGGTGGGCCTCACCCCACCACAAATAAAATCATTTGTCCTCAAATGCAAGCAAAAATATCCAAAAGACAAAATAAAGTAAGACAGAGAGGGAGGTAAAGAAGGGATCTTGTCTACTCAGTCACTCCATCTGTCTGGGCATCAATTCCCGATGCATCAATCTGGACTTGGGCATCAGTGCCCGGAGTCACCTCAAAAAGAACAATAGTTGCACATGGATCAGCCAAGGACGTATACGCCAAAGAAGCTTGCACAACTTTATCTACCATGGCCTCCTCGGTCTCAGTAAGGCCCTCATACGAAGCTTCCTCAGCCACCTCAAGCGTCTCCTCATCTCCGCCTCAGACTCGGGATTAACTGCCTCCTCAACTATAACCTCATCTCCTGTGGTAGTCAGAGGCATATCTGGTCTATCTGGGATCTCCACCATCCTAAAATTCATGGACATGTCGGTGGACTTCAGCTGATCCACATCACTCCTCAACATAGTAATAGCAGCATTTAAAGTCGTCACCTCCTTGGTGACCCCTTGGCCACGCTCACACATCGCTATCCTAGCCGCAAGGGCGTCAATGGTGGTGCTCAATGGTGTCACAGCATCAGCTAGGGCAGCCTGAATCATGCTCGGAATAGAGGCCTCGAGTTTGGCAGCATGACGATCGGTAGAGTGGGCAAGCTACCCCATCCGGAGTAATGCAGCCTGAGTGAGCTGGGTCCGGGAGACAATAGTAGCAGTAGGTCTAGGAGGCAGTGTAGCAGCAGAAGAACTTGGGGTGTCAGAAGGAGCAGCAGTAGAGGTACCTGAAGGTCCAAGGCCAGAGTAGGCAAAACTGCCTCTGCAGGTAGTGAGTCTGTGTCCACAATCGGGGAAGAATCCACTAGGGCTACCTTCTTCTTCTTTTTCTCCGCCTGATCCCTTAGGTACTCCACCTCGATCCTCCGAATATCAGTAGAGGATGTGGGAATCACTTCCACATCCTTCTTTGCATCTCTAGGAACTCGAGCCCATCTGCATAGTTTAGTGATCAACACCGAGAAGGGAAGTGAGGTCTGGCGCTGCTTGGCCCTCATGACCATCTCATGTACTATAATCATCCCCAGATTTAACCTCGTCCCATCAATGATGCAGCCTAGATAGGCTGCCTTGGCAAGGTGGAGAATAGACTCGTTTTGGGAGGGCATGATCGTGCTGCTAATGAAGCCAAACCAATACATTCAAGTCTTTCTTTTCTATTGGAGCCCTTGCCTACAACCACTTCGGAGTGCCATTAGATATCAACGGAGCTAACCAATTTTTGATGTTGTCTAACGTCTTTATCCTGATCATATGCAGGCAGTCATCTTCAAGTCTCGTAGTGCACTTTAGGACAACATTAATGGCAGGAAAATCACACTGCACCTTCTTACCTCGGACAACTACATAGTCAACCAGTTTAAATGCTGCTTCCTGCTTCTTCCTTTGTGGTATCAAGGCACTGTACGCACTGTAGAACTCCCTAACCCATCTTGGAATATATGGGCCATGGGGATATGTGAAGATCTGGAACTTATGAGACTTCAACAACTCATAATATAGGGGTACCTATCAATCACTCCATCCGTGGACAGACGCTTCTCCTCAATGATTGTCCTCAGCCCCTCAGTCTTTAATCTATTCATAGACTTGGGGGGAGGACCCTGAATTGGTGGTGCAAGCACCACTGCATGTGCTGGAACTTGAGGAGAAAAAGCGGTGGGCTGAGGAGTTTTGATCCTAGACGGATCATTTATTCTTTTTGAATGCAACTCTGCCCTCTGTGCTGCTACCAGCTCATCATCATCAGAAGCTACAATTTGAGGCTCCTGGTGCTCACCCTCACTCTCAGAAGTGGTGAGGTGAGTGGCGCAGATGCCGTCACTGTCGGAGGTGACCTCTGGAGATGTAGGTGCCTTGCCTTTGTCTTTGCCTTTCCCACCAATTGTGGGAAGTTTGGTAGCCTTACCCCAATATGTAGTTGCATCCTCATTGAGTGTAATCCCCTTAGCTTTCTTTCGGGGTGGCATGTTCCTACCTTCAACTTTTGGGCTAGCCATATCTGCAAAACATTGGGAAGAATTTAGAAATGTTTCAATCAAAAGCACAGAAAAATAATTGCAGACAGACTCGCTGAACCGATCGACGAGTCGCCGAATCACTTTGGCGAGCTATATCAGGCTAGCCGACAACATTCGGCGAGCAAGGATTAGCCCGCTGAAACTTACAGTGCAATTTAGGCTAAGGGGTGCAGATAAAGGCCGATCAAGACGACGTTCGGTGAGTCGTCGAGTACTTTGGTGACCTCAAGCTTCTCACCGAAAGTTACAAAGTCAAACATCAAGTATAGCATGAAATTAAAGGTGGGATGGGAAACTTCGGTGAGACATCGAGTAGTTTGGTGAGCTCGACCCAGCTCGCCAAATGACCCAACGTACCTACTTTCAACCTAACTTCTCAAATTCAACCCCGCAACCCCCAAAAACAAAATCAAAGTATGCACTTATTAAATTAAAGCAAGACCCATAACACCCATTACCCCGAGATACTCAGACTTCTCCCGATTTTGCCAAATTTGGCCATTTGATGATTTTTTCCCTTAAGAATGACGTCATCCGCTCTATCATTGGGCAATGTTACATCATTTGGCACAACTACTGGTTACTTAGACTTCACCCGACTAGACACAACAACATGCAAGAACAACCCACAAAATTAACCAATTTTAAGGCATAAAACTACAGGAATTAGATATTAAAAACAATACGGGCAAGGATATCGAATTAAAAACAGGCATTCAAACAACAATTAAGACTATAAGAGAAGCCCAGCGCGCATCACTAAGATAAGATCATTGCAAATGAGTACAAAATTCTAGAAATAAACTCGGGTTTTGCAAAACCAACCTTTGATGCCGATTAAATAAAGATTGAAATGATAGGCGACAAAGCAACCCCACTCTGAGCACCAATCAACAAATAAAACACTCTAAAAATGCGGAAATCTAGAATTTAATGTGCTGGTGTGAGTTTGGGAAGATTAAAAGTAAGGGAAAGTGAAAGAGTTTGAAAGTTTAAACCTTTGGCCTTTAAAAACCATCCAGTTCTCGCCCATTCGACGACATTAGTCGTGCTCGCCGACCAACTCGATGACCCGTCAAGTGGTCATTTACCTTGCCAACTTTTATAAGACCTCCAGTTAATGTGGGGGTCTGAACGGCGGACTAGATCGCGATCGCCGACCTAGTCGGCAATTCGCCAAGTTGCTCATGGGCTCGCTGAGTTTTACAGACTCCAATTTAGAATTGTCTTGAGTCCAATGGTGGTGTAGGTCGGGCTCACCGAACTCTTCGGCAATGCGCCGACTAGACCTTTATCTCGCAACCTGCACTTTTCAACAACTTTCCCACTTCAATCTACACAAACAACACACCATTATTTCTTAAAGAAAAAAATAAAGCGATAAACACTTGGGTTGCTTACCAAGAAGTGCCTTAGTTAATGTCGTGGCACGACGCAAGTCCCCACTTAAACCTCATTCATTTGATCTGGCATAGTGTCACTAGGCAGTCCTCCTCTTTGCCTGGGATAGAGTCGGGACAATGCATGACCCATGATGGTCTCAAGCAATTGAATGGTCGTGGAGTGGGAGGCAATCATTTTATTTATCATTGCAACATTCTCCCGTAACTCTTCCAGAGTACTCTATCTTGGTCATTGAATTTTTGGAGAAGAACTATGAGCATTACTTCGAGCTGTCCGTCCTCATTGTTCTTAGGCTTGCTCCGTTCATGAGGAGGAATATATCAATCCTTCTTTTTGCCCTAGACTTCAAATTCCATAATCTTTTTGGTTAACTCATCTAGCTGAGTTAACAAAGTGGCTAAGTTGAAATCCCTTTCTACTTCTTGGTTGGCCTCAACCTTGTGACCAAAGAGTTGGGCTACTACCACATAGGGTTGTCGTACAAGACCACCCATGATAAGTTGATCAATCAATCCTTTGTTCCTAGGACTAAGACTCTTATAGAAGCATTCCAGTAGAACTATATCGGGAATCCCATGAGTTGGGCATTGCATCAGCAGTTCTTTAAACCTTACCCATGACTCATGAATTTGCTCACCTTCTAATTGCTTGAAGGTTAGGATGTTATCACTGAACCTCATCACTTCTAACGGAAGGTGATTCATTTATTCACAGTTACTCTTTACACTCATTCTTCATATTTCAACACACAAACAAGCAAAACAAAAAAAAAAATTAAGTAAGTATCACTATAACTAACAAGAACAAAATCCAACTTAACTAAAAATTCTTAAGTAACACCACTCCCCGGCAGCAACGCCATTTTGATTTCACGTATCAAAGATACTTCATCCAATACTAAGCGTCAACGATCGTTAAGTAGTAATATAACCCAACTTAGTGAGTTGGGGTCGAGTCCCAAGGGAGTGGTACGTATTTGAGAATCATTAGGAAAGCATGAATATGCTCAAGTCAATCATAGCTAAAAACATTTATAGATAAAAGCATGGTTCAAGTTAGGGGCCACACAGGTGTCAAATATCAAGGGGATTTAGTTTCAACTATCAGCTACAACAACAAATAATACGAAAATAGCAAGTATAGAGATGGGTTCTTGGGATGTGATTGGATTATGGGCCAAGGTAGACAAATGGGTGATTGTAATTAATAGTGAATAGCTGTAAATCAATGAATAATCTAGACGTTAGTGGGGATAAACTTTCTCTCAAACAATTTACCCCGAATCAAATTGGTTTCCCTCGAACACCAATAAGCAACGATTAAGAACAACCTTCGCTTTAGTCCATTCACTCTCTCGAACTGAATGTGTGGAAAAGAGTTTAGGATTCACTCTCTCAAGTTGTACCCATGACCACCCAATACGCACAGACCATCAAATCAATAATCTTGGTTTTAAAACCTCTCTCTCAAGCAAGCCAAAAACACAAAGGTAGAATTGAATTTGCAACTACAACCCTTTAAATTAAACCACAATTACATAATGAAATCACTTTTAAACAACATTTACACTATCAATTAACAATACCCATCAGCTAAATCAACTCATAATCACATAATCGCACCCCAAGAATTGGGGTTTTAGCTAGACATCATTAAAAGGTAAAAATCGTTACCAAATTGTGTTTCCATAAAGTGGGTAGGATTGATATACTCTTTACAAAGGTCTAAGATGAAGAATCTTCAATACCCACTTCCAATTTCTTAGAAATGGAAATCGTCAAATCTTCAAAGCTAAGGAAATATTGTCTTTAAACTCAGTTCTAAGCTCTCAAACTTGAAAACTGAATAATAATGAAAACTATTGAATGATAGATACTAAACTAAGGATTTAAAAATGTATTGATAGTCACCCAAAAATGTGTTGCGAAGGACCATTCGGTGCAATAAGTTGGGATCACCGATCCACTCGACAATCCGCCCTTTGGTCAATTCTATCACCTTTTTTCTTTGGCCTTCACCATCTTCAAGTTCTGAAACTTTGGGATATATGGCACTGCACCGCGGAACTATTCGGCGACTCGTCGACTGCTCCTTTCTATCGCCAACTTGATTTTCTCCTTCAGGGCTTGGTACACTGGAACATTAGGCGAGACCATGGCCGTTCGGTGACTCACCCAATGGGTTAGGCGATGCTCAGGATTTCTTTTCTTCATTCTTTAAGTTGCCTTGTTCCTTTTTACTCATTAGTGTCCATGCTTTGTTCCTCAATCCAAATACCTAAAAATCAAGGATTTACATTAGTTATTGGCACAAAATATGCATTTGAGGACACTAAATCTATTAAAATGAAGCCCTAAATGAGTCCAAATCGTGGGTTCATCAATTTCCACAAGTAACTTGTTTATTACTCTTATTTTCCAAACTTGTTTGAGATGTGGTAGATGTAGTTTCCAACAAGGAACCTCTGGTAATGAGTGGTGTAGGATTTCCTTAAAAAGGTAATTGATATTTGTTTTTAAAATAATTTTTTAATTTGTGGAATTTGTGAGGGTACTAACAATGGCTTCCAAGGGCTGTGGATTTGATATTGTTGAAGATAAAGGAAACTGAAGATATGGAAGAGGCTGAACAACCTAGTCCAGTTAACGTGTACAACGGAGTTAGAGTCACTTATATCGACTAGGACGCAACCTCTTGTACTAGGTTACGACTAGGATTAGATTACGACTAGAATCAAATTATTTATATTTGCCTTATTATTATAGTAGTAATAGGTATTGTAGTAGGACTCTAACTATAGTTATCTTAGTATTCTACAATTCTCTCTTTATATAAGGAACATGTACTCACCAATTTTAATCATCAATAGAATCCTTGATTCTCTAATCCTAAACGTGAAAATTCTATAGATATCTCTTTAGGAGTTAGAGGGGCCAATGTAGAGGTTAAGGTAGCGTGGATTAGGGGCGAAGTAGGGGTTAGGGGGCTAGAGATAGCTTACTCTGTCAGTTTTTCAGATTTTTTAGAAAAAAATGATTTCCTTTAATATTTTTCTTAAGAAAAAGGACTATAATTGAGTTTGACGTCATTTTTAGTGGTTTAGTCAAATTTGAGGGGGTCGTAGTTTCAAGCTTTGAGATGTGATTTGCAGCAAGATTTGTGATTTTTTTTATCCATTTGGAGAGTAGCTCCTAATGAATCAGGCATCCTTTAATGAAAAGTTTCTGATTCAAGATACTTACTTGTGTCCACATAAAATAATCCAACATTATATTGCTCTGTTTTTTCTTCCTTGCAAAAGTGACTAGTCAATCTCCATTTTCCTCTGTATCACCGTTTGATTTTTCTGTTGTTGGACGTTGGTTAGCTAGTTTTGATCAACTAACACTTAATCACCCTGTTTCTCTTGTTTGCTCGAGCAATTTTCATTGATGTGACCCTAATCTATTAGGACAATTTCCTCTTATACTAACCACATCATTTTCAATTTCCGTTTAAGATATAGGTGACTTGCGGGGGGGGGGGGGGGGGGGGGGGGGGGGGGGGGGGGGGGGGGGGGGGGGGGGGGGGGGGGGGGGG